>PVJS01044273.1:0-16719 GCA_004027185.1 Glis glis | reverse complement strand
AAAAAAAAAAAAAAAAAAAAAAAGAAATTATAAGCCGGGCGTGGTGGTGCACGCTTGTAATCCCAGTACTTTGAGAGGCGGAGACCAGAGGATCCGGGTTCGTGGCCAGCCTCAGCTCTCTCTCTCTCTCTCTCTACTTAGTGAGGCCCTCCGCAACTTCGTGAGACCCGGTTTCAAAATAAAGTATAAAAAATAGGGCTGGAGGTGTAGCTCGGAGGTAGAAGGCCCCTGCGTTCAATCCCTGGTACCCCCCCAAAAAAAAAAGAATGGAATTATGTCATTTGCAGGAAAATGGATGGGCCTCGAGAACATTATGTTAAGTGAGATTAGCCAGTCACAGAAAGTGAAGGGTCATATATTTTCTCTCATATGTGGAAGGTAGGGAGTAGTTGGGACACAAGAGGGACTTCAGATAATGGAGGGTAAATCCCAGTGGGGTGAGGAAGGTGGTCTAGGGGAGGGTGGTGTGTATGTGGGGGGAAAATTAACAAAGTAAATATTTCCATTGTCATTATGTACTATGTGAGAAGACCAATGCCAATCTCAATATCATGGATGGGGAAGGGGAGGCAGTGGAGAGGGAGCCTGAGGAAGTTCACCAAGTGCATGTATGTCCTGTGCATGTAGGTCACTACCACTCTGAACTACATTATGATGTGAAACTACAATGCACCAATAAAAGTATATAAAACACTAGAATTAAAGGCATGTGCCACCACACCAGGCTTGTTTGGCAAAATGTTAGTGACGAAGAAGTTAAAAACTTTTCCTTTCTTTTGACAGATCAATGTTACATTTTTAAAGAAAAGAAAATTTAAAGAAGTTAGTTGTGCTTTAAAATTTTTTCGGAAATTTATTCAGATTCGTTGAATAAACAGTTTCATTACAAAGTTTGCCAAAAGATTTATTGGAAGCTATAATAAATTTACTCTCGTTTTTTATTCAAATGAAAGTCTCCTGTTGATTGTAACTTGTCAAACACTTTCTATTTATTTACTCACTCAAATCAAATGTATGAGATATAGATTAGCTTTATCAGAATAGTGTGGTTTTTACTTTAAATAACATAGATGTAAGTCATTAAGAGTATTTTTAAGGCCCTCATATGCCAGTGAGTCAGTGTCTTCTCTTCTTTGGCTTCTAATTTCACCAAAGTAGACTATATTTTATTTTGAAAAATGGAAAAATCTTTGTATATACACTTGAAGACAAAAATTTTCCTAAAATTTAGTTGAAGACATAATGTCTTTAAGGTTATAAAATCTGCTTTCCTTACTTATGATTAATTCCTCCTTCTTGCACATGACTATAATGTGTTAATTCTATTAAGGTATGTTTATAGACTTAGCAGTTTTCAACCATTACATGGTATTTAAATATCTAGCTATAGTTAATAATGCTTGTGTCTACATCACTACCCTACCTGCCATGTCTTCATAAGGTCTTGCTAGATAACTAGAGCATTAAACTACAGCTTGAATGTGTAGATCTTTGTTCATAGGAAGAGAAAAAAATGTTCTATGGTTCACAAATTGTTTTTCACGATTCACTTCATATACAATCTGTCTTCAAATGAAAGCATAGCACATGAAATTAATAATCATTTCAACGAGTCTTGGTAAAATTTTTTTAATAACTTCCAAGAAACTGAAAAATTGAATGGCTCTAATAACAAAATAATCACCATCTTGCAGGTCAGGTGGTTTCAATGTTTTGCATTTAACCTAAATGAAGGAAGTCTACTCAAATTTCCAACTATTAATCTTCAAAATAATTTTTATGATAGGTCACACTGTGATCATTGTCACATAACTCAGGAGTTAAAAAAACTGAATGACTTTGAACTAATAAAGTTTCTTTCCATACTGTTTACTTATGAGAATGAAACTTAGCCCAACTTGTACATCTATAGACAGTACTGCAATCTGCTTTTTTAAAGGATACAGTTGTAGTAAATTATTAATTGTTAAGTTGGATACTTATTATCAAAATATCTAACGTGTTTTAGCATTAATCTATTTTTAATTCACAAATTAAAATAGTGTATATTTGTCCTGTATAATATGCTGTTTTGAAATGCATATACATTGTGGAATGGCTAAATTGAGTAATTGAAATGCTTATTTTTTTGTGGTGAGAACAGGTGAAAGCTATCTTCTTAATAATTTTCAGGAATACAATACATTGTTATTAACTATAATATTCATGCTGGACAACAAATTTCTGGATTTATTTGTACTTTCTGAAATTAGTCTTTGACCAGCATCTCTTGTTTATTTCCCCAACCCTCTCCTCCACCCTAGCCCTTGGAGACTACCATTCTACTCCCTGCTTCTGTGAGTTTGATATTTTAAAATAAGCGCTTGTAAATAAGTACAAGCACAATGGAGATCAGTATGGAGGTTTCTCAAATGATTAGGAATGGAACCACCTTATAACCCAGCTATAGCACTCCTCATTTTTTCCCCAAAAGAATTAAAGTGTGAATGCTATACACACACACACACACACACACACACACACACACACACATACACACACACACACACGTTCATAGCAGCTCAATTCACAATCGCCAAATTATGGAACCAACCCAGGTGCCCATCAGCCGATGACTGGGTAAAGAAAATACAGGATAAGCACACAATAGAATTTTACTCAGTCATAAAGAAGAGCAAAATTATGACTCTAGATGGAACTAGAGAATATTATGCTAAGTGAGATGAGACAGTCTCCAAAAGTTAAGGGGCGCACGTTTTCTTCCATATGTGGAAGCTAGAGAGAAAAGAGGAAACAAGGACTTTGGATCAATGAGGAGAGAGATCAATAGAATAGTGGAAGGGAATTGGGGGAGAGAGGTGAGAGGGAAAAAAAAGGAGGATAAAGGAAGGAAACAGTTCAAATAATGTTGTGACCATATATGAAGGTATCACTACCAGTCTCACTAATATGCACCGGGGAGGAAGAGAGGGAGCAGGGAGGGATGCAGAGCGGAATACACTAAGAATGTATCACTTTGTATCTCTCTATGATGAATAATTATAATGCACAAATAAAAGTATAAAAACAATAAGTGAGATCATGCAGTATTTGTCCTTCTGTGCCTGGTTTATTTCACTTAATGTCCTCCAAATTCATCCATGTTATCAAAAATGATAGGATTTCCTTGTTTTTCAGTTTGTATCACAAATGGCAGAAAGAACATGTGAATTAAGGAATTTAAACCCTGGGGCAATTCTGGTCTCATAAGACAAGTTTGGAAGTATTACTTGTTTTCCAAATTTCTGGAGAAGGGCTGTTGTTAGTCCTTTAAATGTCTGGTAGAATTCAGCTATGAAGCCATCAGGGCCTGGACTTTTCTTGAGATTATTTATTATTCATTCAAACTCTTTTGTCATTATTGGTCTGTTCAGATTTTCTATTTTTCATCATTCTGTCTTGGTACATTTTATGTATCTAAGAATTTATCCATTTATCTAGGTTATCCAATGTGTCGTCATGCAATTGTTCATAGTATTCTCTTATTACCCTTTCTGTTATCTGTGCTATCAGTTGTAATATCTCTTTCTTTTCTGATTTTACTTATTTGAGTCTTCTGTTTTTCTTGCCTAGCTAAAGTTTTGTCTATCTTGTTTATTTAAAAAAACAACAGTTAGCCGGTCGTGGTGGTGCATGCTTGTAATCCCAGTACTTGGGAGGCAGAGACCGGAGGATCCGGGTTCGCGGCCAGCCTCAGCTACTTAGTGAGGCCCTCCGCAACTCCGTGAGACCCATTTTCAAAATAAAGTATAAACAAAATAGGGCTGCAGGTGTACCTCGGAGGTTAAACACCCCTGGGTTCAATTCCTGGTACCGCAAAAAAAAAAAGAAGAAACAGTTTAGTTTTCATTGATCTTTTTTATTGTTTTTTTTTATTGTTTTTCTAGTCTCTTTCACTTATTTCTGCTCTGAATTTTGTTTCCTTCCTTCTACTACTAGTACATGTTGTTTGGCTTGAATATTTATCAGAATCTTTACTACTGCTTGTAATTCTAGCTCAATTCAGAATAAATATTTTTATTTTTGAGACTTTTGGTCACATGAAACTTAAAAATCAATTTCAGTGTTTAAGCATGTATTATTGGAGATCCACAAAAATTGCATGAAGTCACCCTCATGCAATTTAAAACTCAGGTTTTAAAAATTTCTCTGGACATTAAGACTAAGAAGTATAGTCTTTTGTGCCTGTCTATGTGCTAGGGATTGAACCCAGGGCACTCTGCCACTAAGGTACACCCCCAGTCCTTTTTAATTTTTATTTTAAAACAGAGTCTTGCTAAGTTGCTGAGGCTGGCCTTGAACCTGCAATCCTCGTGTCTCAACCTCCTAAGTACTGGTTGTCTTTTTTACCTCTAGATTGGACTAGTTTCAAATCCTGTGAGTTTGGCATTTTCTTTTTTTCTTCAGAATATGGCTCTTGTCAGCTGTGTGCATGTATGTTAACACCAAACTGATACTCGTTGTGATGTGAGACTACAATGAACCAATAAAAACACAAAGAAAAAAAGAGTACGGCTCTTGTCAAGCCCTTCCTCTTCATTCCCCATAGTACCGCTCCCACCTCCTCCTGCGGGTCCCCACACATCTGTATTCCCTGGTGCCTGCTTCCGTGGCCTCGCGTACATTCCTACATCTCACTTCTACTCTAGTCAGTCCTTCTTAGCCTACACTCTGGCGGTTCTCTGCTTCTTTCTCTGATCTATTTGGCCAGTGTTTCTGCTTGGCACTGCTTATACTTTGGGCTGATAATTCTTGGCTGGGGAGGCTTTCCTGTGCATTGCAGAAGGTTGAGCACCATCCTGACCCTTACCCACTAAATTTCATTAGTAGCCTCATGTTGTAACAACCTAAAATGCCTCCAGACATTGCAAAACGTTCCTTGGAGGAGGAGGAGAATCAGCCAGGGTTGGCAACTACTTATCTAGCCCTGTCCTATTAATTAAATCCAATCTTTCACTGTTTGGTCTCTTTGCTTTCTATTGATAGGCTATACCCAATGTCAGCTTGGTTCAAATGGTTCCTTTCTCTATCTGGGAAAGTAGTCTGTCTCTCTTCCTTCCATATATGCATAAATGCTATTCATCTTTTATTTTCTTCTGATGTAATGGCAGCACTGATTAAAAAAAATTTCCTGGCCCTTACAAATGTGGATTTTTCATCAGCAGCAATGGATTAATACATTTTAAATGGTTCATTCCGCTTCACCAACTTCAATAAATCTGTCTCTTCAGTTAATAACTCAGGCTGAAGACTTGGTTACTACCATTATGTTTGATTTTTTAAATATTCAATTTTTTTTTGTTAGTGACTCTTACACACACCAGTGAAATCTTTCATCGGCTACCTGAACTACTTCAGCGCAATCAAAATAGTTATTCACTGGAATATTTTTTTGCTTTTATATATTATGCCATTGATATTAATTTTCTTGAAGTTTGAGTTAGGAGCCAGACACAACTGTATGACTTTTTCTCTAAAATTATTTCATATAGTTGCAATAGGATTCTGTGCTAAAGGTTAACATTTAATAAACTAATTAAAAATCCTGTGTAACAGATCCCTTGTTCTTGGTTTACCAGTTTTCTTCTGTATTTAATTTCTTTTGGCTCCTTTTCCACTGTTTACAAAAAATCTTATGCAAATTATCAAAAATACATATTTCTCTTATCCTAAAATTATCACCTCATTCTCTGCACTATCAAACTTACCAAAAGACAATCTACTCTACACTCCTGATATCTACTTATTAAATTATTTCTGGTCATTATAAAATGCCAAGTATAGGTATTCTCCACCCACACCAGAGAAGTACATTTTATATGAAACTATTCTACCTGGTTAGCAGACTTCCTCATTGATAAATGAGTGGTTTTATGTGAGTTCTTCTCAAATAAGTAATATCATTTGTTGTCTAAATCATCACCCTTTTTATTTTCTAATAAAATTACATTTTGTTTGGCCTCCACAGACCAAGTTTGGCAGAATAGCTGATCAGTCATTACTTAAGGAACTCTTTCCCCTCTCTTGGGACAGGACAGAAACCTGAAACTTAAACAATTCAAGAAACTCAGGAAAGAGCCTTTGCTCTTCCACCATGACTGACAGTCATCATCACTTACATAGATTCTCATGCCAGATACCTAACAACTCGCACATGTATCTGCTTCATTTGTACATTCAATTGATCAGAATTTATCTCATATACTATCTAGTGCACTTTCTATCCCCACTATTTTCTTCCTTCCTTCCTTCCTCTTCCTTCCTTCCTCTTCCTTCCTTCCTCTTCCTTCCTTCCTTTCTTCCTTGGTACTGGGGATTGAACCCAGGGGAGTGTTACCTCTGAGCTACACTCCCAGCCCTTTTTATTTTTTATTTTGAAACAAGGTCTCGCTAAGTTATGAGGCTGGCCTCGAACCTGTGGTCCTCCTGTTTGAACTTCCCAAGTGCTGGGATTACAGGTGTGCACCACCATGCCCAGCTGTCTATCTGCACTATTTTCTCAATTTAGGTCCTCATCATCAACGTCCTTTCAGTAGTGTATTTTTTACCTATTCTCTCTGATTACCTCTGATCTCTCTCTTCATAAGTTATACTTTAAATATAAAACTATAGGTCTATCCCAATCTTCAAATAAATCAATGATTAACAAAGTAAGTACCACTGTTCTCTATCTTTTACCTCACAATTCAGTCCTCACATGCTCTTTTGCGACTTTTCTTTGATCTCATATATATAATATGCTAGGGTCAGAAATCATGCACTCCTAGCCAGGCGTGGTGGTGCATGCTTGTAATCCCAGTACTTGGGAGGCTGAAACCGGAGGATCCGGGTTCGCGACCAGCCTCAGCTACTTAGTGAGGCCCTCCGCAACTTAATGAGACCCTGTTTCAAAATAAAGAATAAAAAAATAGGGCTGGGGTATAGCTCAGAGGTAGAATGCCCCTGGGTTCAATCCCAGTACTGCAAAAAAGAAAAAAAAGAAAGAAAAGAAATGGTGCACTCTTGATTCCAAGGGCAGTAGGGGCCAGAGCATAGCAAACATCTGCTCCTAGGTCCAGAGACTCCAGGAGGAAGCATGGGGTGAGGCTGCTGGGGGGAGGGGCGCTAAGGGGAGTGCCTGTTGATTGTAATTTGGACAGATCTAGGGTTTTTGTTGGAGGGGCTTCATTTAAGGTGGACTGATTCTCAAGTATAGCAGCACCAGTGAAATTAAGTACAAATTTTAAGGAGGGATATCTTGCTTCCAGAACCCAAAAGGGAAAAAAAGATGTTGAACTCATGTGTCCTTAATAAGTATGTCAGCTAAAACTCCTCGGAAGAGGATATCGTCCATATAATGTTATAGTGTGCTCCTGAAGAAAGATGTATACAGTAAGGATCTTGTGTGCAAAGATAGTGTGTGAGGGCAAAGCTGCTAAGGTCCCCATGGCAACCTGGAAAAGGTGCATTGTGTCCCTTCTTTTATATATATATATATTAATTAAAATGGAAGATTGCAGGTTCAAGGCCAGCCTCAACAACTTAGCAATACCCTCAGCAACTCAGTGAGACCCTGTTTTGAAATAAAAAAAAAATAAAAAGGGCTGGTGGATAGCTCAATGGGAGAACACCCCTGGGTTCAATTGCTAGTACCAAAAAAAAAAAAATCTGATAACACTGCAACTAGACAAGGCTGCAGGGCAGCACCCACAAGGTTATTCATTTGGAACAGGTGACAGCAAGTTGCCGCTGAAGGGCACAGCCTGTGTATGCAAGGGGTTGGGGTACGCTGCATTCTGTGGGCACCCTGTGGATTGGTTAATTTGAATGCTTTTACGGCCTCCCCATATAGGGACTATGTCTACTTGTCGGGTATTTGGTGCTGGGGTGATTAAAGCCTGTGTATAGTGGCCCAAGTTTTGAAAGCCCATACGGGAAATGGTTCGGGTCTGATATTAATCAGCTACTCAAGACAAGAAACTGACCCACCTGTAGCCACAGCCTGAGGGAGGGCTAAATGAGCAATGGGTGCATGCATGCTTCTGTTACCCTGACACTTACCAAAATGTATAAATACAATGCACCAATAAATGTAATAAATAAAATAAATAAATAAATTTTAAAAAACTAGGTTAAGCCGGGCGTGATGGCGCACACTTGTAATCCCAGTACTTGGGAGGCTGAGACAGGAGGATCCGGGTTTGCAGCCAACCAGCCTCAGTTACTTAGTGAGGCCTCCGCAACTTAGCGAGACCCTGTTTCAAAATAAAGAATAAAAAATGGGGCTGGGGGTGTAGCTTGGAGGTAGAATGCCCCTGGGTTCAATCCCCAGTACCAGACTCACACACACACACACACACACACACACACACACACAAAACAAACTAGGTCAAGACCACACTTAAAACCAAAACCAAAACAAATAAAAAACAAGACAAAACCTTTACCACACTTGTTAAAAGGGCATATTTCAGAATTTCTTTCCTGACCTTCTGAGCTGACTTTCTTGAGCTGGAGTCCAGGAAACCGCAGCTCCTAGGTGAAGCCATTTGCAGTAGGGGGCTCTGGAGTTAACTTGTTTGAGTTAGAAGGCCACACCTGCTAGCTGCAATCCTGCACTTCTTACTTTACCTCTGGAGATCCCAGCTTTCTCGCTGTAAAATTGGATAGGATAATAGTACCTGCTTCCTGAAGCTGTTCGAAACATTTTTTTTCGTGGCACTGGGGATTGAACCTAGGGGCACTCTACCTTCGAGTTATATTCCCCAGCCTTTTTTATTTATTTAGAAACAGGGTACTGCGTTCGTGCTCTCCCCTGGGGAAAAAAAAAAGAAACAGGGTCTCACTAAGTTACTGAGGGCCTCGCTAAGTTGTTGAAGCTGGCCTCAAACCTGCAATCCTCCTGTCTCAGCCTCCCAAGCACTGAGATTACAGGCTTGTACCACCACGCCTGTCTGTATTGAACATTAAATGGAATAATAAATGTAAAGTACCTAGAGTACTTGTCACATCCAATTGCTTATGTTAACTTTAAAGAATTGTGCTGGGTGTGGTGGCGCACGCTTGTAATCCCAGTACTTGGGAGGCTGAGACCAGAGGATCCGGGTTTGCAGCCAGCCTCAGCTACTTAGTGAGGCCCTTTGCAACTTCGTGAGACCTGGTTTCAAAATAAAGTATAAAGCCGGGCGTGGTGGCGCACGCTTGTAATCTCAGTACTTGGGAGGCAGAGACCTGAGGATCCAGGTTCGTGGCCAGCCTCAGCTACTTAGTAAGGCCCTCTGCAACTTCGTGAGACCTGGTTTCAAAATAAAGTATAAAAAAATAGGGCTGGGGGTGTAGCTCGGCGGTAGAATGCCCCTGGGTTCAATCCTCAGTACCGAAAAAAAAAAAAAGTATAAAAAATAGGGCCAGGGATGTAGCTTGGAGGTAGAATGCCCCTGTGTTCAATCCCCGGTACCGCAAAAAAACAAAACAAACAAAAAAAAAGAATTGTGAGCTTCAAATCTTGTTTGAAAGAAGAGGAGGCCACAAAAATTAACTATTTTAAAATACTTCATTACAAAAAGATTGCAATCATTGCATCTGATTTAAAGAAACACTAGCACATAATTCGATCGAGTTTATTTAACTGTAATTTTTAATGGTAGAAGTCACTGATGGGGCAGCTAGGAGAAAACCCTTTTCTTCCTGTCTAGTTCATCTCAATTTGAAATAAATCATCTTTAATTTGGGAGGTAGTTTTAGTTTTTAGTTTAAAAAACTGTGCTGATAGTACATGTTTTACAGGAGGGAAAAGGCTTTCTTAAAAGCCTTAATCTTCATTCCATCAGGAGGGAATTGATTACTACCTGCCTGCAACTTCAGAAGCTCAAAAGACCTTATTGACATTTCCAACATCTATTTTCTCTTTCTACCTCTTTGCCACACTGAAAGCAAAAGTGGTAGTAACACGATGTAAGTGCTCTGTAAGAACAACTGAAGTGCCTTTTTTTTTCCATTTATAAGAAAATTATACCGTATTATCTTCTCAAAGGATAAAGCCTACCTGACCATTGAAAGAGAAACTGAGTTTCTCAAAATTAACGTTTAAATTTGTTCCAGCCTTATTGAGGCAAATCAACATTGACAATTGTATGTATCCAATGCGTATTACATGATGTTTTATATATGTGTGCATTATAAAAAGATCGTCACAATCAAAATAACACAGCCCTCATCTTACATTGTTAACATTTTGTGGGAAGAACACTAAAATCTACTCTTAACAGAAAGTTAATTTAAAAATAATGCTGGGATTTATACTTTTTGTTCTGTTAGCAAAGAGTTCAGCAGTCTTCCTCTTGTCTTACAAACTGTGTGTGTGTGTGTGTGTGTGTGTGTGTGTGTGTGTGGTGTGCTGGGGATTGAACCCAGGAGCATTCCACCTCTGAGCTACACCTCAAGTCCTTATTATTTTTTTTTTTTTGAAACGGTGCCTCGCTAGATTGCTGAGAACCTCGCTAATTGCTGAGGCTGGCTTCGAACCTATGATCCTCCTATTTCATCCTCCCAAGTACTGGAATTACAGACATACACCACCATGCCCCACCTGTCTTATAAACTTTAAGTTACAATTTTAGTTCATTAGAATATAACCGTTAATATAAAACATAGCATCATGCATTAATTTTATGAGTATCCGCCGAATAAAATAAATATAAAGCTACATATCTTCCCATCTAATTAGTTTAATTATGAAGATATTTTAATAAGACATTTTTATACCTTTTATTAAAAGAGAAGAGTTTTTACAGCTACCTTACTCACTGAAATTATAAAAATAGGTAACATTTGATTTGTCAAATCTTCCCTAACTATTCAAATAGTTGGTCAAATTCAAAATAAACTCTTTCAACAGCTTTTATTGAAACAATCTTTACTGGTTTGTCATTCATAGTCTACAAAATTTAAACCTTTATAGATTACAAACTTTGTAGTGCTCTTAAAGTATTTCTTTAAAAGATAAGAGTACCTTTCTCACGTCTTCATGAAATTGTACCTTGAGACTTTATGGTAGTGTACGACACCCTCAGGAATCATAGTAACTGTTTTTTTTTTTTTTTGCGGTACCGGGGATTGAACCCAGGGGCATTCTACCTCCGCGCTATACCCCCGGCCCTATTTTTTTTATACTTTATTTTGAAACCGGGTCTCATGAAGTTGCGGAGGGCCTCACTAAGGAGAGAGAGAGAGAGAGAGAGAGAGCTGAGGCTGGCCGCGAACCCGGATCCTCCGGTCTCCACCTCCCAAAGTACTGGGATTACAAGCGTGCGCCACCATGCCTGGCTATAGTAACTGGTTTTTAAAAATCGATTATATTCCTAATGTATTCAGAATAGTGCCTGGAATAGGGTAGGTGATCAAACAATATGACTGATGTACAATTTATAATTTTCTATAACTCCGGATGCTATCATTTATCATCATCTAATACCTTTAGGTGTCTAGCGCATATTGTCAATAATCACAATAATAGAAATGCCATCCATTTAGCTACGATGTCCACATAGTATGTACCAAGGCAGCAGCTTAAGTGCTTTTATATAGCTATTATTTAACTTATTCTACAGAACAATCCTAGGAAGAAACAGTAACATCATCATCATCACTTTACAAAAGAGAAGGGTCAGCAATTAGAGAGGTTAAAAAAATTGTCCAGTGCCAAAATATTCTTTCTTTTTTTTTTTTTTGCGGTACCGGGGATTGAATCCAGGGGCATTCTACCTGTGCGCTACACCCCCGGCCCTATTTTTTTATACTTTATTTTGAAACCGGGTCTCACGAAGTTGCAGAGGGCCACACTAAGTAGAGAGAGAGAGAGAGAGAGAGAGAGACAGAGAGAGAGAGAGAGACAGAGAGACAGAGAGAGAGAGACAGAGAGACAGAGAGAGAGAGAGAGAGAGAGAGAGAGCTGAGGCTGGCCGTGAACCCGGATCCTCCGGTCTCCGCCTCCCAAAGTACTGGGATTACAAGCGTGCGCCACCACGCCCGGCCAAAATATTCTTAAATAGAAGACACAGCATTCAAATTCTGACCCCTTTAACTCCCAAATCTTGGTGTTGAGACAACATCTTATACCCCAGGGGCCGCACACCCGAGAGGTAACATTCCCACCTGCTTACTCTTACATGGAAAGTCTGTTCTTTCTGCACTGTGGTCTGAACGGGCATGCCTTATGGGCATCATGCCTTAGAAATACAAAACACACACCACTTGTAATTTTAAATGTTTTAGTAAAAATTTAACACACATTTAAAATATAAAGATAAACAGGTCAAAGTGATTTTAGAAGTATATTTTAATTAACCCAATATATTTAAAATGCTGTCTTTTAGGCATCTGTCACTAACCACATTTCATGTACTCAATAGCTGTACGGGGTTGGAGACTACTGTGCTGGACCATGCAAGCTTAACTTCTTCAAATTAGACTATGCAAGGGCTTGTTGATATAATGTAAGCTGACTTACGGAGATTAAAGATTCTAAATGATCACATTTAAAATCACAAAAATAGCTGGGTGTGGTGACGCATGCCTGTAATCCCAGTACTTGGGAGGCTGAGACCGGAGGATCACAGGTTCAAAGCCACCCTCAGCAACTTAATGAGGCTCTCAGCAACTTAGCGAGACCCTGTTTCCAAATAAAAAATAAAATAGGGCTGGGGATACAGCTCGGAGGTGAATTCCCCTGGGTTCAGTCCCCAACACCAAAATAATAAGAAATCACAAACATGCTTGATAATTCATTAATTTTCATAAAGAATCTATGAACATTTTAATATAAAATCTATTAATGAAGACAAGAAACCATTTCTCCAATAAATGCTGATCACTGAGGATAAAAATTAGGAGTGGCTTTGGAACAGGTAGCTATGAGACCTCTCACCTCGTTCCTAACCATCGTCAGGTTAGCCACCCTGGGGCCTGGGCACGAGAGGTGGCATCATTGTCTTTGGGGTTCCACTCAGGACACCACTGGCTTTCAACACATACAGGTCAAAGATTCATCCTTTGGTTATCTTCAGAAATGGTTCTTGCAGTTAGCATAGTCGGTGTTAGGCCTAAGGATGTTAAGCAGGGAATTTGTTTTCATAAAACATTTTATGTGGAGAGTAACAGACTGATAATTCATAAGTCTTACAAACACCCTCTTTTAGTTTAAAACTCCAGATGGTTTCACCATCTTTAGTTTATCTTTTTCATTATGTGGCACGTGTTAACCCCATCCAAAATGCCAGCTCCAACCAACCTCCCCAAAGCTTTAAGAGCAAAAGGCTGCATAAAATTTTAAATTATTAAAGATTGCTTTAGCTTCACAAAATGTCCTAAATGGTATTTAGGAGTATAATCTGTGTTATTGGTTGTAACAAATTAAAACTGGATGATATTGAATAAAATTTCTAAATCATGTATATTTTCTAGTGCTAGCTTATAAGTGCTCTATAGCTCCACCCATTCTCCTTAATAATCTGTAAAAGTTAGTAATCAACTATTTGTTGGTCAAGGGGTTAAAATTAAAAAGCATGTAAGTGGAACTAACAAATTTTTAATATTAAGGTGGAGATAAAATGTTCATTATGCTTTAATGTATTATTAATTTGAAATATATGAAGAAAATATGGAAGGAAAGGAAAAAACATTCATGATTTATAAAGATTATACTTTTATAAACTTTATGGCACTAATTCTTTGGCTCTGTAGTTCGACATTTCCTTACTTCTACTTGTCCAGTGGAGTTGGTTTTAAAATTCAACAAAGCAATGCATGTGAAATGTTTGTATATCTCTAGTAACTCAAACATGTCTCTTTCTCCTTCTTTTCTTCTCTTTATAGACATCATAATAACTACAATGAATTGTGCCTATTTGACCAACTTGGTCTTGCCAAGTTGCCAATGCTGGCCTTGAACTTGCAATCCTCCTGCCTTAGCCTCCGAATGACTGGGATTATAGGTGTGGGCCAACTCCGCCTGGCTTTAGCTACTTTTATAATTTTTATGAAGATGAAGGAAGTTCCAGGAAACAAGCCAAAAAGTTTCTTTAGTGAAAAAGTGGTTTCATGAAACTAGCCCAATGTGTTAGCTGTTGATCCCTAATAGAACTCTAGAACTGAAAATTAAATAAACTGGTCAGATCATTGGCTCATTTTTAATCAGTTTTATTTTTACTATTGAGTTGTTTATGTTCCCTATATTTCCTGAACATTAACCCATTATTGGACAATTAGCTTGCACATATTTTCTCTTATTCTGTGGGTTCTCTCTCTCCCCTGCCTCTTGTTTCCTTTGCTGTGCGGAAGCTTTTCAGTTTGATACAGTCCCACTTATCCATATTTGCTTTTGTTATCTGTTTTGGGGGCCTTATCCACAAATATTCAACCATGCCAATGTCCTCTAGTAGTTTCATAATTTCAGGTTTTACATTTAAGTCTTTGATACATTTTGAGTTGATTTTTGATATGGTGAGAGATAGAATTCTGAATTTCATCCTTCATCATATTGATATCTAATTTTCCTAGCCCCAGTTACTGAAGAGACTATCCTTTCTTTAATGTATGTTCTTGGCTCCTTTGTCCACAATCAGTTGGCTGATGGTCAAGCATATAAAAAAATGTTCAATATCACTAATCATCAGGGAAATGCGATATTATCCCCTTGCTCTAATAAGAATGACTATTATTAAAAAGATGAAAGATAAGTGCTGGCAAGGAAGTGGAAGGAAGGGAATTCTTGCAAACATTTTGTGGGAATGTAATTTGGTTTAGTCAATAAGGAAAACAGTATGGAGGCTCTTCCTAAAACTGAAAAATAGAACTGCCATATGATTCATCAATCCTCCTATTAGGTATATATACAAAGGAAAGGAAATCGCTATTCTGAAAAGATATCTTTACTTCCATGTTTATTGCAACACCATTCACAATAGTCAATGGAATCAATGTAGGTATCCATCAAAAATTAATGGATACTGGAAATGTGGTATATATACAAAATAGAATATTTTTCAGCCAACAAATGATGAAATGTCATTTTCAGCAACATGGATGAGTCTGGAGAACATTACATTAAATGAAATAAGTGAGTCACAGAAAGACAAATGCCATATGTTCCCACTCATATAGGGAGGCTAAAAAAAATTGATTTCATTAGAAGTAGAAAGTGGAATGGTGATTACCAGAGAAGGGGTAAGTGGGAGAGGATCATAGAGTAGGGTTGGTTAACAGGTATAGGGTGCAGTTAGATAGGAAGATTAAGTTATAGTGTACCATAGTATAGTGGGGTGATCACAGATTACAATAACATATCGTATATTTTCAAATAGGGAGAAGATTTTGAATGTTTCCAATATGAAAAAATAATAAATGTTTCAAATGATGGGTATACTAACTACCCTGCCTTGATCATTGTACATTGTATACATGTGTTGAAATATCACACTATACTTCAAAATATATACAATTATTAGGCATCAATTTTTAAAAATTTAAACTTAATAGACTGACTAAAATTTTTGAAAAGAATGCATTATCACTGAATACCCTCATGAATTCACTGTGGCTATGGTATCTAAGTGAATGAAAAAATTGGAAATACATTATCTTGATCTATCAAAGCATTTGTAAAAATTTTCTCCTGAGGCACTGGAATGAAAATATAGAAATGTGGCTTATTAATGTACCCAAGGTTTAACCGATTATAGTGACAAACCAGAGCAAAGAAAATAAACTTTAATAGGAGTACATATAAAATTTGATATTAAAACTATCAGATACATATAAAACCATAGAAATATAAGAGTGGGGACTCAAATCCCACATTTTCCATAACCATTATGAAGAAAGAAATGATCAAATGCATGTACTTCTTATAGAAAGTACTTAACACCACCTATGAAGTAATCGCGAAAATAAAAAGGGAAAACAGACTGAACCAAATCTAGTTCTCTAGTTTTTATTAAAACTCAAATAAAAATTTCAAGAAAAATATTGCATTTCAGCTGGTTTTTATGAAAAATAATATTTATAACTAGTCAGCAGAGAACAGATAAGTAGGCTGAGTGGGCAACCATTTAGGAGATTGCTGCTGGGAGTGTGCCCGTTAGCCATCTGGAAAGTCTCAGAAACAGCTGGGGAGACTATTTGAAAGGAGTTGACTTCTGGAAATAAAACGGGTGGGTATGCGCTTCAATAATATTTGGTTTGCAATAATGCTTGTGATAGGAATTGTCTTCATTCACAATTTTACCTCCGCTCATGTTTTCTCTTGAAATTCCACTGAAACTGCTCAAATTGCCACCTCATCAAAGACCTCTGATGGTCAATTCTCTGTCCTTAACTGCTTGACCCGCCCATCGCATGTGCCCATCTGATTCACTCCTTCTGAAGTGCTTTGTTTGTTTGGCTTTTGGATCTCTCTCTCTCTCTCCTAGCAGGCCATTTCTTCTCTATATTCTTTATGGATTCTTCCCTTTCTTCTTCTTTTTTAAATGTATTTTTACTAATTATTTTATTAGTGCATTGCAATTATACATCATAGTGAGGTTCCATGTGAGAAAAACATACATGCACACAGCTCTTGGTATATCTTTCTTCTAAACCTTTAAGTATTAGTCCATCTACAGCTCATCTTTTTACATTCCTATTCTTTTTTTTTTTTTTTTTTTT
>PVJS01044272.1:0-16719 GCA_004027185.1 Glis glis | reverse complement strand
GGCGTGGTGGCGCACGCTTGTAATCCCAGTACTTTGGGAGGCGGAGACCGGAGGATCCTGGTTCGCGGCCAGCCTCAGCTCTCTCTCTCTCTCTCTCTCTCTCTTCCTGTGTCTCTCTCTCTCTCTCCTTAGTGAGGCCCTCTGCAACTTCGTGAGACCCGGTTTCAAAATAAAGTATAAAAAATAGGGCCGGGGGCGTAGCGCGGAGGTAGAACGCCCCTGCGTTCAATCCCCGGTACCGCAAAAAAAAAAAAAAAAAAAAAAATTCTGGCAAGTATGCTATAAAAATATACTCACATATTGTTGGTAAAGGTATAAACTTTTACCTTTCCATAAAAAAAGTAATAACACATTCCAGAACTTCATATATACTCTTTAACTTTATAATTTGTGTGTGGGGGGGGGTACTGGGGTTTGAACCCAGGGGGATTCTACCTCTGAGCTACACCCCAGCCCTAATTTATTTTTTATTTGGAAACAGGGTTTCACTAAGTTGCAGAGGGCCTCACTAAGTTGCTGAGGCTAGCCCTGAACCTGTGATCCTCCTGTCTCAGCCTCCCAAGTACGAGGATTACAAATGTGTGCCACCATGCCCGGCTCTATAATTTTATTTATAAAGAAATAATTATAAGCCGGGCGTGGTGGTGCACACTTGTAATTCCGCAACTTCGTGAGACCCGGTTTCAAAATATAGGATAAAAAATAGGGCCGGGGCCAGGCGTGGTGGCGCACGCTTGTAATCCCAGTACTTTGGGAGGCGGAGACCGGAGGATCCTGGTTCGCGGCCAGCCTCAGCTCTCTCTCTCTCTTTCCCTGTCTCTCTCTCTCTCTACTTAGTGAGGCCCTCTGCAACTTCGTGAGACCCGGTTTCAAAATAAAAGTATAAAAAAT
The DNA here is from genome assembly GCA_004027185.1 of Glis glis. Classification (NCBI taxonomy): domain Eukaryota; kingdom Metazoa; phylum Chordata; class Mammalia; order Rodentia; family Gliridae; genus Glis; species Glis glis. The sequence goes on along the minus strand of PVJS01044272.1, from coordinate 15,828 downwards.
AGGGCCGGGGGTGTAGCGCGGAGGTAGAACGCCCCTGGGTTCAATCCGCAGTACTGCAAAAAAAAAAAAAAATAGGCCAGGGGTGTAGCTCAGAGGTAGAATGCCCCTGGGTTCAATCCCTGGTACCGCAAAAAATAAATTATAAATACCAAAACACACCTAACATAAAGGAACTACAACCCAGTTGATGAATTACTGTATAGAAATTAAAAGCATTTAACAAGATGGCATCAAATACTTATGATATAATAAAACACTGGATGAGAATTAAAGTTTTTTTTAAATCCAAGGGAAAAAAACAAATAAAAGCACATTTTATTGTAGACAAACTGTAATCTCTCTGGCCCAACAGGTCAACATACGAACATGGTACAGCCCCTGGGTCTTCTAGTCTGTGTTACAGAAATAGCTTCCTAACAGATTTCTGCCTCAGTGATGGTATACTCTCCACACTGCTATCATAGTAATTAAAAATACAAATACAAGTAAGTCACTTCCCTGATTCAAGCTCTTTCCATCAAGCTGCCAGGGATATCACAGAATGGCCCTGCCGAACTCCCTGATACGCATTCCCTCTTCATACTTTATGGTCAGGCAATTCCTGAATAGTGTATTCAAATAACACCAAGCTGCTTTATACTTCATATATTTGTTTAAGCAGTCCACTTCTAGACTTTATTTGCCTGGCTAACTCCTCTCCAGGCTTTAAGACTCAGCTTCTGATTTCCAAGCTGGGTCAGGTGCCTTACCTACTTACATATGTTACCATAACAACCCTATCTGTACTTCCATCTTGGCGTTTGACACATGGTATTAGATTTTGTAATTAGGGTCTGTTTGTCTTCTTTAGAGTACTGTTATCTGGTTGTCACAAACTAAAGATAAAATTCATGTACTCAAATAATTATAACATGTAAAATTAGAGAGAGGTAAAAAAATGCTAGAGACAGTACTAAGAGACTTAACTTGCATTGTGATGTGATTCTTACTAGCCTACATTTAATGAAGGGCTTATTATTTCCTATGTAATATGATAAATACTGGCATAAATAAATAAAAAAGAATAAGATGTTGGCCCTAATTTCAGGGAGTAAGTCATCTGGAAAGGAAAGCTTCTAGCAGAGAACTCCAAATGAAGGAGCATCAGGTAAGCTAAACAGATGAATAGCACAAGCATACTTTTCAAGTGTATTTCTTATATTTCCATATAGATTGTAAGTGAATTCTATTACCTTTCTATCTTTCCTACTGGTTTTCACATAATTATTTACTTATTAAAGGAATACTATTAAAATACACTGCACAATATATTCTATATGTGTTTGTAAAACATCACATGTACTGGTAAAATAGAATGTATCAAAATAAGTAAATTACTGTTTAAGTCAGAAAAAAATTCCAAAGTATATTTACTCATTGCTACTTAACTTAGAAATATTTAGTTATAAAACTGTGTAGATATGAAAAAGATGAGAGAAAACCACATGAGAAGAGAACACGAATCACACATGAGGGTTATTCATGTAAAAATCATGTCTGTGTACTGACAGTAGCTGAAAACAGCCATGGGTGAGTATAACCATTATGGTTTTGTGTAGGGGTTAAATATACAATCTCAAAAGATGTCACAACTTCATTGATTTCCTTGTTACAAATATACATTCAAAAAGCAGAATTATGTAATTTCTGTGTAACACAAGACTTCTCAATTTCTGCTATACTGTAAAGTGGGACAATAAACAATTTGTAATATATAGTAGTCAAAGGTAAGATTAAGGCATGTAGCCTTGTAAAGGAAAAACTTTGTTGTTATCTCTCATTCGCAGAGTTCTGTCTTTAAAGAAGAAGGAAATTTTGAGATAATGATCTGTATATTTGAATTAATGCTGACATTACCTGGCATAGCATTTCCACTTATGTCAGCATTCATGATAGCAGTGAAAACAAAGAAAATAAACATTAAAGGAGGATGCTTAAAAGACGGGGAGATGTAAAGCAAAGATTTATTCTGCAATGTAAATGATCTTCCCTTGGAAAATAAGTATAAGAAAACTAAAGGTGGCTAGAAATTTACACTGAGTCTCATTAACTAGACTACTTGACTCTACTTAAGGATTCTGATTTTTACAGCAACTCTTCACATTTTCTGAATATACAGAGACATATGAGAATTCAATATTACATCTCATTTGAGACTCCTCAATTATTTGAGCTCTTTGACATCCATTACAGCACAAAAGTAGTATCCTTTGGTCTCAAGTATTATAAAGAAGTAAATACTTCTCGGGAAATAAAAAAAAGTAAAAAATTTTTCTCAGTATTAACTGTACTCTGAATTAACTACATAATTTAGAAACTACATACTGACTAAGTTAAACTCTGTTTTTAAGAGCCTTTGGTTTTCAAGATGACAGTGATCTATAAATTTATATTCTTTAAGTATTAATTGTATAAATACTTGGTTCAAAAAAACTAGGTTAAGCCGGGCGTGGTGGCGCACACTTGTAATCCCAGTACTTGGGAGGCTGAGACAGGAGGATCTGAGTTCGCGGCCAGCCTCAGCTACTTAGTGAGGCCCTCTGCAACTTTGTGAGACCCAGTTTCAAAATAAAGAATAAAAAATAGGGCCGGGGGTGTGGCTTGTAGGTAGAATGCCCCTGGGTTCAATCCCCGGTACCGCAAAAAAAAAAAAAAACTAGGTTAAAGGTTTTTTGTGGTTTTTTTAGGATAAAGTTTAAATGCTAATATACCTCCTCAAGTACATGGCTCTGGGAGACAACGGAGATTAAAGCAGGAACTATTATATGTACATAAAGATCTGTCCTAACTTGATTCAAATAAAGCTAATTGAATTAAAATGAAATCAACAGCCCACCTATATATTAAACTCGTAACAACTAAATCAAAATTTCCTATGCTTCCTCAAGATTAACTATAGCATTTTATTGAGCCTCTGAAGAAATCAGTCTTTTATTTAATATCAGCTACAGAAATAATGAAAACTGCCATTACTGGAAAATAATTAAGAACTTACCATGGTATCAGCAATAACAATAGCAAAGGTAAAGATTTACAAATTTGACTGGCCTATCATAAGTCTCCACCTTAAAAATATCCAGGTCATAATTTATCTTTAAACACGCATTTCCCCACAGTAGCTAATCCTCCCAACCAAACCATATACATGGTTTCCCACCATGTTCACTACACTCCTCAATATGCACAAAGAACATTACTCATTGCTATAAATACATTATAAAACTATTTGATATTTTTGATAGACTTAAAAATCAGGAAGAATCTGTGAGAAACAAATACAACTTAGGAGAACTAACCCGAAGGAAAAATTTCCAGTAAAACTGAACAGCATAAGTGAAATCCATTCTTGTCCCCCACTCTTTAACCACCCCCTAAAATCTTTACTGAATTTTATAAAACTCTAAAAATCTCACAAATTAGGGATTTATTGGTATCAATTTTTTAAAAAAATGTAAAGTTTACGAGAGTTGAAGACAACCTTTACTATTTGGACTTTGTGTAAATTAATAAGTCTGCTAGTCTCCTCTACTAGCTGAGATCAAAGGCACAGCTGGAACTGGAAATGTAGACTAAAGGATCAGTGGAGTAAGAGATGGCTAAATATAAAGCACTTGAGAGGAGGAAGCTAGCGTGGAAAGCTTGAGATACCATGGCAGCAAACTGCAGGACGTAGAATTTGGGCTCTGAACACTCCTCGATTTAAATCTGGTTCAACTACTTATTATGAGACCTTAAGCAAGTAATTTAACCTCTTTCCATCGCTATCTGTTCTACTATTAAATAAGGTGATAGTATTTCCCCAGAAGATTCTCTAATATAAGACAGAATGGCACAAGTACCTCACATATAACAGATTCTTTAAAAAAGCCTGCTTCCCTTTTTTCCAGAAGGCACCAAAGAGAAAGGAATAATAGATTGAGTAGAAAAAGGATGACAAAGAAAAATTCTTGAAAATTCCTCCTTGAAAACCAAGGGAAGAGTAAAAAAAAAGAAGAAGAAAATTATTTTCTCCATCCCACTCTCCTTTCTTCATGACTGCACTGCCTTAGTCCCAGGAGTCAGAACTTACATGGTACTATTAAATATTCAATGCTACATATGAACTGTTTAAGGTCTGGAAAGAGGGACTAAGAACCAATCTTTCATTCAATTCAATGCAACAAATATTAACTGAATGCCTTTTATGGGTAAACTCTGTCTTAGGCGAGTGACAAGAGGTAGAGGAGAAAGCAAAGATGAGTAAGAAAAAAATTCTTGCCTTTAAGGAGTTAGTAGTTTTAAGCTTTCTGATTTCAGAGAATTGTATAACATTCAACTCTGGGAAATACAATCAGTTCACAAGTTAGGGACATTCACATGTTCTGTATCATGAATAATATGTTAGGGTATGAGAAGTGGTGCTACAAGAAAAAACTGATGGCTTTCTTTTAAGATTCTACATTTACTTTTAGTTAATTTTTCATTAATTGTTGAATTGTTAATGCATAAAGTTACCTGACAAAATTTCGGTGTTTCTTGCAGCTATTGTCTTAACCTTTATTATTCCTGATTCAGCAGCCTGTAAGAATAAAAATAATTAGAAAATGAATTATACAGGGATTAAAGAAGTCATAATATGATAGCTAAAATTACAAGCATAGGTCACTACCATCTCTTTTATTTTCAAAACATCAGATACTAAGCCTAGTAGTGACACACATATTCAATGTAATAAAATATGATTAATTTGATTATTCACAAGCCAACTGCATGTTGCCTTCCTTTGCCTTAATGCATATCTGAACACTTTAATACTTTACAAATTTTAATGTTCAGAAAATAAAAATAATAAAAAATCTAATAAAAATAGATTCTTCTTTCCCATTTCACATCTCCCCTCCTTCTACCACAAACAAATTACAAAACACTGCAAAATCAAATAAACTACTATTTTGGATTCAAAGAGCCAGTTTTCTTTTTCTTTCTTTTTTTTTTGAGAATGGATAACCACACATTTTGTTATTACTCTGGTTATATTTTTTAAACATCCATTTCAGTTTTCATGATGTGAAATACTTTATCATAGTATGTTTTTAGCTGGCAGTAAGTGCAGGTCATATAGCATTTTACAGAATGCCATAGAACTGCACTGTCCAATATGGTAGCTATTGACTACATGTAGCTATTAAGCACTTGATATACTCTCAGTCTGAATTGAGCTGCACTCAAGTGTAAGATACATACTAGATTTTGAAGATTTGGAATCAAAAAGTAAACTATTATCTAAATATTTCTATTGATTATACTGTGAAATTATATTTTGAATAAATTAGGTTAAATGAATATATTATTAGAATTAAATGTCTGAGGTTTTATTTTTGTTTTCAAGTACTGTGGATTGAACCCATGGGTGCTCTACCACTGAACTACCTCAACAGGTATTTTTATTTTTTATTTTGAAACAGGGTCTTGCTAAGATGCCTTGGCTGGCCTCAATCCTGTGATCCTCCTGCCTCAACCTCTGCGCTGCTGGGATTACTGGCATGTGTGATTGCACCTGGCTTTTTTTCTTTTTTAACTTTTTAAATGCAATTTAAAATTACACATATGGATTGCATTTGTGGCCCACATTATATTTCTATTGGACAATGCTGACAGATAATATTAATAAGTTATTTCCATCACTGAAAGTCAGAACATGCTTACTATCTAGAAACATGGCTACTTTATACTTTATGTTGGTCTCTATACCTCAAAAAATAATACTCATAAGAAGTTATATATCCAAGTTTTCCTATTAATTTGCTTGCTTCTTACTCATTTACTTTGTTAATCTCTTCTGCTTGCTAAGGAACAACTGGTAGCAGGCTCTACAGGCTTAAAAATAATATGGAAGAACACAGTGTTCTATGTGCTCTTAGTTTAATAACCAGCCAATTAATGCATAAAATAAAGAACACATTGTAGGCTACATCATGTGTAATAGACCTTTGTCATTTTGTTGCCTGCATGTGAAGCCCTTACTTGTATTTAGAGAATTCTCCATTCATGAATTTTGGTGGATGATAGAGCCTATCTTCCACTATTAAAATTGAAAATATTAGATACTTGATTTCACACATTCCTTATCAGCCTATGCTTACACAAACAGATGCCCCCCGCCCAGGGATCTGAATATGTTGGATGGTGGCACAGAAAAGCAGGGACAAGAGAATTCTTTCTGATGACAGCAATAATGGAAGCAACATCAAGTTTCAGAGGGCAGCAGAACCAGTGGTGGCCTGGAGTGAGTGACCAGCACAACCAGCAGTGTATACAGGACACCCAGTCACTCTTCAGCCCACAGCAGCAGGAACGGTCGTGTTGGTAGGAGTTTTGCTGTGGTTCTGGCTGTTCAGTCTCCCCTTGCTCATGTACTTTTTCAAGGGCTGGCTCCATGCAGCCTTCTACCAAATCTGTAAACCACTCATTATAATGGTACATATTATTTTTGCTTAAATCAGCCATTATCATCTTTTACTGCTCACAACTAAGAATATATACTAGAACTTATTTCTAAAACTTTAAGAAATGGAAGTGTCCCAAATTAAATTAACAGAGATACTTATAGAAAAACACAATCAAAATCAATTCTTCAGGGAAAAATTAGTTTTATGATTATTTGAAGCAGTGCATATTAGAAACATTGGAAAAATTTTTTTAAAAAAGCTTGATGCTCAGGTTGCACCTATTTCAATTAAATTAGAATAATGGCTGGTGGAAGCCACACATCAGTATTTTTTTAAATCTTCAGGCAAGTCCAATATGCAATAAGATTTAGGAAACTGTTGCAATAATATAAGCAACAGATAATAGTGGACCGGCCTAGATGGTAGTGATTGCGGTGGTTAAGAAGTGGTCAGATTTTGAATATACTTAGAGATGTGCGAACCATAGCAACTTTACTACTATAAAAATTAAAGAACAATGAAACACTGAAATTATTACTATATGATACTCACACCCTATCTCAAACTCTCTTGGGTACATTTCTTACTGGGCCAGCTGAAATTAGTCTGTGCCACTGAGACTTCTTTCACCATCATTTTCAAAAGTTTAACTTCTCTTCCTTCTCACTATGCCATGTATATCTCGCATATATCCAAATTCAGTATTTCATTTTGCTTCAGTCAAAAGAGATTGGTCAAACTGAACCATCATGAATACCCATGTTATTTGTCCAGACTTCCTTAATTCTGGTCTGTCAAACCTCCTTGAAAGTTTACAAAATCTAGCCCAGCATGGTGGCGCATGTCTATAATCCCAATACTTGGGAGGCTGGGACAAGAGGATCGCAGGTTCAAGGAGAGCCTCATCAACATAGCAAGACTCTCAGCAACCTAGCAAGATCCTGTTTCAAAACAAAAAAATTTAAAATAGGGCTGGGGTTATAGCTCTGAGGTAGAAAGCCTCTGGGTTCAATTCCCGGTACCATATACACACCCAAAAAAGTTCCCCACAATCTGTCCTAGATGCTAGATGTCAATAAAGGATTTCAAATTTGCCAGACACTGTTTTGTTTTCCTGATGTAAGAGTTGACACATGAGTATGTACATATGTTTAACAAATATTTTATACATAATAAGAAAGAATAAGAAGTATTTTAAGTAATCGCAAGCAGTGTTTTAAAAGATATATAACCAGTATTTTCATTCCTAAATTCAAGGAATCAATAAAAGGACTATTTGTTACCTTAGATATAATTAGACCTACATCATAGTTCCTCATTTTGTATATCTAAGTTTCTATTATGAAAGGACTATGAAACTGTAGCATCTTATTTCCATAGGCACCCTGTTTCTGAAAATCTCACTGGCAATGTTTATTCACCACATGTGTATATTAAAGTCCCCCTAACAACCTAAGCCTAGCGTAGCATACATCTTTAAGAGTACCCCATATGAACAAGGGTCTTCAGAGTCAGATTTCCATCTATTTAACCAAGGATTATAGGTGAGAACAAGAGTCTTTGGTTCTTGCTGTAAAAGATTCTCCTACTCTGTTAAGATACCATGTATACCTCAATTATAAACATGGTTATTTTTTCCTGAATTGAGGAGGAGGAAGAAAAAGTTGCTAATTCTCAGACTTGAATAGATTATATAGGTTAAGGTAAACAGTCTGATGTATACTTCTGAAGGCATTTATGAGTTGGGAAAAAGAGCCAAAGTCTTAAAATACATCGCAGCATTTAAAATGAATCTCTCTCAAGAAACATTTGCTTGTTTCTCAATACCTTTTGCTGACTCTTCTTCCAAAAGCACCTAGCATATCCTTGGCCTCATTTCTCACTCAATAATCTTCTTCTAGCCAGGTATGGTAGTACATGCTTGTAATCCCAGTACTTGGGAGGCTAAGACAGGAGGATCACAGGTTTGAGGACAGCCTCAGCAAGTAGTGAGACTCTCATCAACCTAGCAAGACCCTGTTTCAAAATAAAAAAATAAAATAGGGTTGTAGCTCGGAGGTAGAATGCCCCTGGGCTCAATCCCCAGTAAACACACACACACACACACACACACACACACACACACACACAAATAATCTTTTTCCTGCAGTTCCATGGTTTCGATTACTTTCTAAATGCTTAAGACTTCTAAACTATATTCTTGGTCTGTCTCCTAAGCTACAGGACTTACTAATCTAAATGTTTAAAACACAGATTCCCAAAGTCAGAGATAGCCCCCACACACCCCGGGGGTGGGGACTGTTCCATTCAGAGGGCAGTAGTAGCCTCCGGTGCAATTAGAGGGAGTTGAATAAAAATAAGGGGGCAGTGGAAGCACCCCAGGGGCGCTGGGTAATTTTTTTTTTTTCTGAAAAGGAGAAGGTAAGCCAATAAATTTGGCAATCTATGGTTTTAAAAGTACCTTAAATTCAAGGTATTTTTAAAAGATATCAGCATCTTCTGCTGCCCCAAAACTCACACTTCAGCCAGAAAACAACAACAACAACAAGAAAAAAGAACAGTTTCTTCTTCAAATAATCTCTATTTTTTTTTTTCTCAACAGTAGCATTACCCATCCAGCCACTGACCAAATGACTGGGCTTTCTTCCTCATCCACAAAATCTAATCAGTCACAACAGTCACAAAGTCTATTTGTTTAAGTTATATTGTAGTCTTTTTCTCTCAAATCCTACTCCCACACTTTAGTTCTAACTCATTTTCAACTTAAAGGGTTGTCTCTTACCTACAATCCTGTCCTCTATCCATTCAGTGTCTCCTTCTTCAATGGTTCCCTTGCACCCACCCCTACTAATGTTTCTCAAAATTGTGTAGTGTAAGGACTTTTTTAAAAGGGAAAAATCTCTTAGACTTACCCAGTCACTGACAAGCCTAAATATGTACAAATACAATTATGAATTGGGTTGGCAGTGTAGCTCAGTGGTAGAGTGCTTGCCTCGCATGCATGAGGCCTAGGTTCAATCCCTAGTACAACAAAAAGAAAGGGGGGGAGAAGGAATAAGATAAGAAAAACTCTTTATAGCTTTTAAATTATAAAGCCAACAAATTCACAAATCAAATAGGAACCCAAATTAGCACTAATTTAATATGACAAATAATGCTTTCATGAAATTACCACTGCTAACAACATGAAGATAGTTGTAGCCTGGCCACAGTTTGTTCTTCCTGTTTTCTTTTCTTTTTCTCTTTCTTATGATACTGGAGATTGAACCCAGGGGCATTCTACTTCTGAGCTACACCCCCAGCCCTATTTTATTTTTTATTTTGAAACAACTCCTTAAGTTACCACTTGCTGGTCTCAAACCTGTAATCCTCCTATCCCAGCTTTCCAAGTACCGAGATTACAAGCATGCACCACGCACCTAGGTCCACAGGTTCTTCTGATTTGGGCACCCTTCTACTATAAGCAGTAACAGAAATCATTTCTTCCATCACTTTTTCCTATGACGACTATTGCAATGCCTTTCCACCTTAGTACTGTCTATGATATCATTATAGACATATATTATAGACATATATTATAGACATATCCTCATTATAGCCATGAGGATAAGAAACATCTCATTCATCCCTCTTCATAACTTATACCTATCACTATCCCTTTCAAACAGTAGCTGCATAAAAAATGTTTCTAAATAAATAAATGAAACGTTCCAAGTAGTATCAAATTCAAACTTCGCCCCGTTCCATGGACAGGTTCATCCTCAGGCTGCTTCCAATCTTGGCAACAAAATAGCTGCAGCGATTTCACACCCACAATTAAAATAATACTATCTAAAAGGAGAGGAAGGGTCTTTTCCAGTAGATTTTCAGAAAGAAAGAGGAAGCTTTTCTTTCCTAGGAGCACTCACTCACTGGCGTCATGACTGGGGCAGGAATGCAGGCAGGGGTGATGGAGATGGGGAGGGAGAGTTTAAACTACGTTAAGCTCATCAAAGTGCCCAGAGATAGGAGTGAGATTACCTCACCTAAATCCAAAGGGCTGAAAATGAGGGGAAAGTGTAGAATACCACTGAAGAAAGCAAAGGGAATGTATGCTAGGGAAGAAACTAACAAACATCCACTACTGGAACTATGTACAGGTTTACTTTTTTAAAAATGTGTTTAAACCCTGCTTCTCTTCACAAAAGTTCCTGTTCTGCTTTTAACAAACACATATTTTTCACAACTTCTTTGAGAATAAAGCTTCAAATTGAAACAAATTCACCAAAGGTCCAAATTAATTATTCATAGGACACAGCATGAAACAAGAGCTAAAGAAGAAATGTGAAATTCAAGTAAATGGCAACTTAGATAATATAAAGTACTCGTGAGACACAAGGAAGGTATGGAGCTGCCTGAAGACTTATATGTCAGGTAAAATCAAAAGACCTAAAGTCAAGTCCACACTTGGGAGTACTTAATAGATCTAGAATACTCCCTAGAGGACAATATGCTCATAAAACAACTACTACATTGAAACTAGTAAGAATGTCTTCTGTAACATTCAATTATTATCCTGAAGTTTAAAAAATATATCCCTATATAATGTTCTAGTCAAAACCTCTGGCTTCTAGGAATGAAGTAAAATAAATTTTCTTCTAGAAATCAAGTAAAATAAATCCTCTTTAATATATCACATTAAAGACTGGGATGCAGGTTACATGTACATGGCTAGAAATATGTATGCAGTATGCCTTTTCTTAAAAATGTAATCTTCAACTCATATCTAATTAGTACCTCCTAGGTATACAAAAGGTTTTCTGACTAGAGTGAATAGATGGATAAACAAAATGTAATACTGACCCTTAAGGAATTATTTAGAAAAGGAAAACAATATTTAAACTACAAGTTAAAATATAAAAATTATAAGAAAATAACTTCAGAGGGCTAAGTGAAAGTTAAGAAACAGAGGAAAACATACCAGACTCGCAAGTCTGGGCAGGAACTACAGTTGTTTTGCTTGGCACACAGTAGGTGTTCAAAATTATTTCATGAATGAATGAATGAGGAAAGAAATTACAAAATTATCTGGAAATGGAGTTCATTTGTCCAACAAATGAATGGGCAACACTTAAAGTAAGATTAAATGAAAGGTAGGATTTTAATTTAAAAAAATGGGGAGACAATTCTGGGCCAGCAAAAGGAATCTCAGAAGCCATAGCACCAACAGGGAAGCAGTAGGGCGTATGTGGAGACTAGCTGGCAATCTGCTCTGCTGAAGTATAAGGCATTTGAGGGAGACCTGAGGGTGATGAAGCCAAAACAAGAGTGTCCTAAGTGCTATAAGGAGTTCTCTAGGTAGAGTAGCCACCGAGGGCTTCTGAGCTGTTTTAAGAATATTAATCTGGTGGTAAACTATAGAATGGTTTTGAACTATGTATGCCATTAATGCATTAATGCATGTCAAATTCCAGGCAAAAGCCGGGCATGGTGGCACATGCCTGTAATCCTAGTTCTTGGGAGGCTGAGGCAGGAGGATCACAGGTTCAAGGCCACCCTCAGCAGCTTAGCAAGGCTGTCAGCAATTTAGCAAAAACCTTTTTCAAAACAAAGAGTAAAAAAGGACTGGGGGTATAGCTCAGAGGCAGAATGCCTCTGGTTCAATCCCCGGCATCCCCCCAAACACACATATCCAAGTATAATGTTAAAACCTGGAACTAGGATAACAGAGAATAGAAAAAAGAGGGGTGGTTAGAAATTACAGAGCTTGAGCCAGGCATGGTGGCACATGCTTGTAATCCCAGTACTTGGGAGGCTGAGATAGGAGGATCGCAGCTTCACAGCCAGCTTCAGCTATTTAGGCCCTCCACAACCTAGTGAGACCCTGTTTCAAAATAAAGAATAAAAAATAGGGCTGGGGTATATCTCCGCGGTAGAATGCCTCTGCGTTCAATCCCCAGTACCGCCAAAAAAAGAAAGAAATTACAGAGCTTGAAGGAACAGCTGACAATGAATAGAGAGAGAGCTGACGGGGAAAAGAGAGCCAAATAACATCTAAGATGAGCAACAGTGGTAGATACCAATATCAAAAAAAGGAAAATAGGGGAATAGATTATTTTCAGAGAAAGGTAAATTTAATTATAAGAAGTTCTATGTGAAAGACATTTTGGTAGATGTGTTCGACAGCTGGAAACTCAGGCCTAAACCCAGCAAAGAGAGCAGAGTGAATGAAGATTTATTTTTATTTATTTATTTATTTATTTATTGTGGTACCGGGGATTGAACCCAGAGGCATTCTACCTTCAAGCCACACCTCCAGCCCGATTTTATTTCTTATTTTGAAACCGGGTCTCGCTAGGTTAATGAGAGTCTCACTACTTGTTGAGGCTGTCCTCGAACCTGCAATCTTCCTGTCTCAGCCTCCCAAGTACTGGGATTACAAGCGTGCACCACGAAGCCCGGCTGTAAAGCAGATTCAGAAGTCATCCGTATAGAGGAAAGGCCAGAAGCAGTGGGAGCAGAAGACAGTGCTAAGGGGTTGAGCGTGAAAGAAGACATCTAAAGACAGAACTTAGGATAAGAATTTACACATAATGAGGAGCAACAGGAAGAAGAGGGGGGAGGGGAGAAATAGGAACAGAGTGTCAAAATGAGAGAGTTCCAAGATGGAAAGAATGACCAATGGTAATAAATAATGAGGCAAGGTAGATGAATGGTAGCAACATAAAAACAAGTTAAGCATGTTTTAAAGGCATTTCCAGCATGATATAATGGAAAAGAGAGGAATAAGAGATGGATGCACATGGATTCACATCATAGTTCCTCCACTTTACAGCTTTACTACTTTATGCAAATTCCTGAATTACTCTAAACTTCATCCATGAAATGAAACATTTAAAATTATATGATGCATTAGTGTCAAAAGATGCAAAGTTCCTATTCTAGTTGAAAGGGTATGTTTTACTCAACCTTGAGTTAACTTAATGAAATAGAGGCAGTTTCTTGCTTATTTTTGTATTTCCTGCCAATATTTCCGCTTAAGAAACTAAGAAATTCCTATTAAAATTATAAAACTAATAGGAAAACCCTCTACTTTGTATATGATTGAAAATATGCTATAATAGAGAAAAGAAACACAGCTCAATTTTTGAAGTATGTCTTTTTTTTCAGTTTCTAAGTCAGAGACAGGGTCTCTTACATCTATGTAACCAAAAAACAGTGCCAAGAAGGTAATCAATGCAATATTTAATTTTTCCACTTGTATATTTTAATATATAAAACATGGATTTATTCTATTTTGCTTATGGGAGAAAGAACACAATGTCAAGATGAAAATAACTATAGTACATTATAAATACTAAGCCAAAACAGCTCCCAAATAAGCAAGTAAAGATTATCAACACTGAAGATAGAGGACCTCTAACACAAAGAACCTTTACTTTGTTAAGCAAAAACCTCTGCCAACCAACTTCTGTCAAGCCTGATAGAAGTATCACTTGGGAGGACTACTCATACTTTACCATCATCATCATCATCATTATTATCATTCATACCTTGCTGTTTCTGTAATCTTAAAAAGAGGAAAAAACACTTCATCTAAAACCCTAATCCTGACCATCCCAATTCAAATGTCATTCATTTTCTTTCCTCTTCTACCCATTCCCTGGATTTCATCATCCCCTAGTACATCACTACTTGGCAATCTGAAATCCAGAATCCCCACTATGGCCCAAACCACTACCCTTCTAGAATTTTCACTCTCCAACGCCACAGCTCTTTAATTGGCCCTGCTAATACCTTAACCCTTCCCACTTCTTCCAATCAACCAACGCTACTGGGCTTCCTTCTATGGGAATCCAAATGAGGTGTCACAATCCACCATCGTTTCGGTCACTTTTCTTGCTAAATCTCTCAAGTGTTCCAAGTCAAATTCTCCTCCACTTCTACAAAGTGACCGACTCACTGCTCTCCTCTCTCCTCCTGTCTCAACCTCCCAAGTACTGATATTACAGGTGAGTGCCACCACATCCGGCCCCACTCACCACTTCTTTTTACTAGTAATTGCTTCTAACAACAAACTTGTTTCCTATCTTACCTAGAAAGCAGAAAATGACTTGAGTTCTAGAACTTTGTGAGTTACCTGTTTTGGAACTCTGAATGCATTTCCCAGTAGAAATAATATGAGAGACAGCAGCTAAATTACCAAGTTAGCCCTTAAAGGCCTACAATATAAAGGAACCATAGTTTTTAAATGAATTATTAGAACTGAAAACAACGATCTCTATAACTTACTGTTGAAATTACAAAGTAGGATTTGACTTTTCTCAATTTTGCTGTACATTAAGTGGTTCTGGGTGGTTTATTAATACTTTATGGTTTTGATAGAGAGTTAATTTTAATGACACACACCAATAAAGCAAGCTGTTTCCAATTAAGTGATATACTATTTTCGTAAGGAACATAGATTCCACCACAACAGTGGATGTTTATTTTTAGGAGCAAGAAACAGACATAAGTTTTTCAATTCTGACTTGGTCAGTTTTGAGTTTGAAAAAGGCCAGAAAAGGCAAGTGTACAAATGTACTTATTAGCCGAATTAACAGGATCGGCTCACTCCACGAATTTCACTCCTAAATCAGGAGGACAAGAGAGTATGGAAGAAATCAAATCGCCTCAGACCTCTCAAACGGCAACTATAAAGCGCTTGTGAAACAAACCCCGACTCAAATCTGCAAAGGTGAGGGCGCTTGGAAATGAGACAGGACTGCAGGCTGCGGGTGCAGGTCTGGTCTCCGCCGTCGCCGAGGCTTACCTCCTTGACAGGTGGGAATTTCTTCTTGCACTCCAGTGACAAGGCCCGCAAGTCGCTCTGCATATTCTCCAGCAGCTTCTTCACCGCCTCGGGGCTGTTGGTGCCGGACATGGTCGCCCGAGGTCCGAGCGGATCTCCGAGCCGCACGAACGAGCGCTGGCGCTGTCAGCTCCGGGCCTGGGCGGCGAACCCCGAGCGAGCCCGAGCGCCCCCGCCGCCGCCTCGCCGCCCCCGGCTCGGCTCGGAGGCGCCCCGCAGTCGCCGCGCCCCGCGGCTCCGCCCGCGCTGGCCGAGGAGCCCACCGGGCGGGCAGGTCCCTCCCGCGGCCGCGGGGCCGAGCTGCCAGAAGCTTCAGCGCCGGCTCCCCGGGCTCCCCAGACTCGCCGACGCCATTAGCCGAGTCGCCCACAATTCCGAGCGCGGCCGGGACACGTCAGCCGCACTTCCGGGCACCGCGGCCGCCGCCCCCGCTGCGACCAACCCGGACAGACGGACGCCCCCGCGGGCGCGCTCCCGAGGCCCGGTTCCGGCGGCGCGCGCGCTCCCGCCCCGCGCCACGCCCCCCGGCCC
>PVJS01044271.1:0-16719 GCA_004027185.1 Glis glis | reverse complement strand
CACACACACACACACCGGGCCTCAATCCTCTCTTCAACCCCACTCCTCTCCCAGAACCAACTGTTAGGACTGTTAGGACAATATAATCTGGTCACAATCAGTAATTGGTTGCAGCAACTTCCCCGCCCCCCCAGCCCCCCACAAGGGGCAGTAGCCCTTCCTCTCCTCCCCCACTGCTTCTTTGCAGGGGCTATGCTAAAGATAAACTAATGGCTGAGAGCAGTCGACCTCTTCTGATTTTACTAACTGATCTCACCTGGTTCCACTGAAACTGACGCCGTCTGATTTCACGAGCCCAGCTTCATGTGCTTTGCAGACCTCCTGGAGCTTTGCTGACCCCTCCTGTACAAACAGCACCCCCAGCCTGTCCTTTGCTGCTGGCCCCATTTTGGCCTCTGCCCATCTGCTGGCACATGTTGTAGTAAGTTTGCTCCCCAATTCTCATCCGGCCTGGTTCTTCTCAGCGTTCGACCAAACACCAACCTCTTTTAATTTGTTAAAGCATTTCTGCTTACATTTCTTTCTTGTGGTCATTTTTTACATCCCTAAGTAGTATGTTTATATCTCTAATTTTGGATGCATCTACTTTTGTCATTATCTGTGATTGTTATGGGGCTGGGGGTCCTGAGGAGGTCCCCAGAAGGGAGGTGGACCTCAACTCAGGCCTTGAGGATACTTGTACCTTGTCATAGAAAAGAATTTAAGGGAGGGTCACAGTAAGGCACAGATTAATAATATTGAGAGAAGAGAAGAAGCGCACACTCTGAGAGGGTAGAGTGCAGATGTTGAAGAGGAACGCACGGCTACATCTTAGCTAGGAATATTTATACCTATAAAATCTGTAGTATAATCTATAGTATAAGGAGTGGTGGTGCACACTTGTAATCCCAGTACTTGGAAGGCTGAGATAGGAGGATAGCAGGTTCGAAGCCAGCCTCAGCAAATTAGTGAGGCTCTCGGGTACCTTAGCGAGACCCTGTTTTGAAATAAAAAATAAAATAGAGTTGGGGGTATAGCCCAGAGATCAAATGCCCCTGGGCTTATTCCCCAGCACCCTCCCCCCGAAATCTTGACACTAAGAGGGTATTGTGGGCCATATTATTACCTACTTAGGGGTTTTCTTTTTTGTTCTTGATAAAAAATCTCTAGTAATTTCCCTATTAGGGAGTTCTGTCATTCTGCTTTGTGAACTTAAATACTACTACATTTTTATAACATTCAGGGTTTGATCAAAGGTGTCAGGTTTGGGGGAGGGCGATGGGACAGGCATGGAGACAGACCAAGGGCCCCGGGTTCCAAGCAGGGGGAGTTTATTAAACGATGCAGGGATGGGGATGGATAAGCCACACAGGGGTGGGATCTGAAGAGAACTTCAGCCCACCTGCTGTTGGGCAAGTGTAGACTTTATAGGAAAATATCGCGACAAGGTCAAGTAACAGTTACACAGGGGTGGGGGGAGAGGAGGCAGATGTTGTTTTGGGAACATTTGAAGGTTAGGGAACAGCAAGACATTCTGCCCTATGTGGACAGGGTGGTTGTCAAGGCCGCGACGGTCTGTGGGCAGAATGTCTCCAACAAGGTTGTGGCAGGGCCCGATGAGTCAAACTAGAGAGGGTGGGAGAGGGGATCTGCATTACATTTTCTTACCAAAGATAAGACACACTGCTGAAGTAATCAGATGACCTACAGATAAGGCCTAAGAATGATTCAATAGTGATGTTTATGCTGTGTGTTGGGTGCAGTAGCACATGCCTGTAATCCCAGCTACTTGAGAGGCTAAAGCAGGAGGACCTCAATTTGAAGCCAACTTGAGAAACTTAGCAAGATCTTGTCTCAAAATAAAAAAAAAGTGCTGGGATGTAGCTCAGTGGTAGAGCGCCCCTGAGTTCAATCACTAGTATTGAAAAGAAAATTTTATACGGTGCTGATTGTGATCAAAGCATGTGAAAGTGACCTTTAAGTCTGGACTTTTAATCTATGTGAAAGTAGACTTTGACTCTGGCCTGTTAACCATGGCCACTCTTGTTTTTGTCCCTCATGTCTCCTCTCTACCCATCCTTATGCGTTCTACCTCATGGTCACTTTTCCCTATGAAGGAAGAGGATTTCATTTACTTATATTACCCTAACATTCCTGGTATCCATTAGTATTCTTTTTTCCATAACTGGTTATTCTAAAATTTTTTTTTACCGTGTGTGTGTGTGTGTGTGTGTGTGTGTGTGTGTGTGTATTATTTAGGATTAAACTCAGGGGCATTCTATCTCTGAGCTACACCCCCAGCCCTATTTTATTTTTTAATTTGAAACAGGGTCTTGCTAAGTTGCTGAGGGTCTCACTAAATTGCTGAGGCTGGCCATGAAACTTCAGTCCTGTCTCAGCCTCCCAAGTACTGGGATTATAGGCATGTGCCACCATGCCTAGCTATTACTTATATTTTGATCAAGTAATAGCTTAGTTCATCAACACATCAACATTTCAAGTTCTCCGTAAGAAAAATTTCAGAGCCCCCTACTCTCTCACCCCCACCCCTCCCAGCTGTTTCCTCTGTCCACCTTATTAAAGCTAAACAGACTTCTGTGCAATGCAATCTGCTCAGCCAGGGCCATTTTTGAGATTAAGTGGCTACTGTGCCCTTCCTGGCTCAGCATATTCAAGATGCCATCAAATGTTGATAATATAAAATGGTGGGTGGGAAACAGAGAGTAGAATTTTGAATTCCCTCAGCTATGCTTTTGTCTATTTAAGGAAAAGATAGGATCCTCTTTTTCTTTTTCCCACCCCTGGATCATGGGAGTTGTCTCATTAAACCAAATACCAAAGAACAGCTAGAGGAGCCCAGCGAGCAAAGGTGTAAGGGGAAGGAATCCTATTAGGGCTCCCAGCAGGAGGCTCATTGGAGACACACACTAATGAAAGAAAGACCGTTCATGTTAATGTGGCCTCAGCTCCACTTCCAAAGGGGGGGGGGAAGGGGGGCTGTGTGTGCTATTTGCTTTCAGAAAACATTTCAGGGTCCACACAAAAGGTTTTGTTTTTTTCAAAAGCCTTTGGAATAGAGATGGTGAGAAAACCACTCTAAAATCACATTCTTCCTGTGGGTATTGTTATAAAACTCAAAGTGTAAAAACTGTTATCTGATCTAAACAAGATTTCTCAGTAATGAAAATATTTCTAATTATTAGTATTATTCGTTTATGTAGTGTTGTGTTAAAGGGATTTTTAAAAGCCATTCATAATTTTGTACTTGTTTCTTTTTTTGTTACTGGAGATTGAACCCAGGGGGATTCTACCTCTGAGCTATACCCCCAGCCCTATTTCATTTCTTATTTTGAAACAGGGTCTACATTGCTGAGGCTGGCCTTTTGCCTGCAATCCTCTTGTCTTGGCCTCCCAAGTACTAGGATTATAGGCATGTGCCGCTGTGCCAGGATCATCAAGCCTATTTTAAAGAGAGTACGTAGCCGGGCGTAGTGGCGCACGCTTGTAATCCCAGTACTTTGGGAGGCGGAGACCGGAGGATCCGGGTTCGCGGCCAGCCTCAGGGTGCATGCGCATGAGTGCGATCGATCAATCGATTGATCGATCTCTCTCCTCTCTCCTCTCTCCCTCTCTCTCTGTCTGTCTGTCTCTCTCTCTACCTAGCGAGGCCCTCCGCAACTTCGTGAGACCCGGTTTCAAAAATAAAGCATAAAAAAATAGGGCCGGGGTCGTAGCGCAGAGGTAGAACGCCCCTGCGTTCAATCCCTGGTACCGCAAAAAATAAATAAATAAATAAATAAGTAAATAAATAAATAAGTAAAAATAAAGAGAGTATGTGGTGATGTAGAACTCAATGATCTCGTGTGGAGTTTGGTGCCGTCACCTGTGCTGGGAACCATTGATCTTACTATTATTTTTGTACCACCAGTGCAAATACCAATACTGTGAAAAAGCAAACAGTATTTTAGTACTGTGGCAAAAATAGTTTTGCCTTCCTGGAATGTCCGCAAGGGCTTTTAGGAGTCAGCTGGAGTCTGTTGACCACATTTTGAGAACCTATCATCTAAGCAAGAGATGGTAGTTGGTCCAGGGTGGCAGTAGTAGAGGTAGTGAGAAAGATTTGGGTTCTGGATTTATTTTGAAGGTCGATCCTGTATGATTTGTTCATCAGCTTGGATGTGGAGTGAGAGAAAGAAAGGGTCAAGGATGAATTGAAGGTTTCTAGCCGGAACTGCTGAAAGAAGGCATTCCACTAAGTGAGATGCAGACAGCAGGAGCAGGGGCTGGGGGAAGAGCTTAAGTTCACTTTCAATATGTGAAGTTAAAGATGCTCAATAGAGCAAGTCATGGTGGCACACGCTTGTAATCCCAGTACTTGGGAGGTTGAGACCGGAGGATCTGGGTTCGTGGCCAGCCTCAGCTACTTAGTGAGGCCCTCTGCAACTTAGTGAGACCCTGTTTCAAAATAAAGAATAAAAAATAGGGCTGGGGGTGTAGCTCAGAGGTAGAATGCCCCTGGGTTCAATTTCCAGTACCGCAAAAAAAAAAAAAAAGATGCTCATTAGATATCCACGTTAGACATGTCGGCAGTTGGGTATAGGCAATCGCAGTGGAAGATCGAGGGCTGGAAATACGTGTCCAGAAGCCATCATTATTTAGCTATTAAAAACCACAAGACTGGACAAAATTCTCAAGGGAGTGGCAGAAAAGAGATTCCCAGGACTAAGGTGTGAACGTGAAAACAGTGAGGAGATGAGGAGGAGCCCACAAAGGAAGCTGAATTGTGGCCAAGGAGGAGGGAGGAGAGTGGGGCAGGTCTTGTGTCTCAGTCATGAGCCTCAGTGTGGAGGCTGACACCTGGAGACCAGAGTGCGGGTGGTCAGGGGCCAGTGAGGGCCCCTTCAGGCTGCAGGTCCCTGACTTCTTCTCACCTCCTCACTTGGCAGGAAGAGGCTGAGGTGCTCCCTAAGGACACTGATCCCTTCATGAGGGCTCCACCCTTGTGACTTAATTACCCCCCAAGGGCCCGCCACCTGGTGCCCCCACATTGGGAGTTAGGATTGCAACATGAAGCTTTGGTGTGGGAGGGTGGGGGGGGGACACAAGCATTCAGCCTGTAACACGGGGCACAGTGCTTCGGGGAGAGAGGCTTTCAGCATCTGGAGGTCAAGTGAAGTGAGGAGCGGAATTAGCCCTGGTGACGTTGAGGAGGGTAGCGTGAATGGAGTGGTAGAGGCAAAGGCTGGGGGAGAATGGGCTCAAGAAAGTCTTGTGCACACATGGACGGTAGCTTTATTCCTAGCCAATGTGACCTGGAGACAGCCCAAGTGCTCAGACAGGTGAATGGAGAAACAAAGGAGTAGTATTCCATTTATAAAGTGGAATAATATACAGATTAATAAAACGGACTGCTGATAGACCACATGGTGAGTCTCAAAAGTCGTTGTGCTGAGAGAAGCCAGAAACAAGAGCACACAGTATGTGTTTCCTTTGGCTAGGCTGTCGGTGACCGTCCTGTGGCACACCTGAGAGGAAAAGAATGACGCAGACACAGAGCAGATTGAAAGGGGCAGGCCAGGGGACCTCACTCTTAGGCAAAGGCCCCACTGGACACTGGTCCACAGTTTTTATTCATTCTAAAGGCGGGAGGTTGAGACATGGATGCTCTTGCATACGTGCAGAGTCTGGGGAGTAATGTTTAATTAGTAAATGTGCAGCGAAGGCTAGGGTTTAAAGTTTAACTAGGCAGGCCACAGAACAATTGCAGAAAGTCTTTGAGATAACCGTTAGCAATAAAACCACTGATGATGTGCAGAAGATCCTTGAGCCAATGTGTGACAAGCAGGATAGTTGGGAATAGGCGCTGGCAAGAGACACAGGGATGTTTACCTTGGAGGTACAGGTTGCTTTCAGTGAGTCCATCAGTCTAATCGTGGCTTTCCATGACCCTGAGACCTTTCCAAGGCAAATGTTAACCTGTTTCTGGCCGTCGCATTCTCCACACTAGGCTTTGCATGTGTCCAAAATCCAGGTGCACAAACTTAATGGCCAATGTGATGGTATTAAGATGTGGGGCCTTTAAGAGTTGATGAGGCATGCAGGCTGCTCCATGGGGAATGGGATTCAGGGCCTTATAAAAGGTCTTCATGTGGCACTACCTTAAGCCCTCTTGCCCTTCAGCCTTCCTCTCCTCCAAAGAATGCAGCAAGAAGGTGTCCTCTCGGAAGCAGGGAGCAGCCTCCCCAGATGACAGGACCCGCTGCAGCCATGGCCTCCCATCCTCCAGAACGGTCAGCAAATTAATGTCTGTTCTTTACAAATTCCCCAATCTGTGGTATTGGTGTAGCTGCACACATGGAGTAAGACACCACTTGTGTGAGGTTCTAGAATAGGCAAAACAAGTTTATGTTCATAGAAACCAGATCAGTGGTTGCCTGCAGAGGGGAGTGGGGTAAGTGACTACAAGGCGGCACAAGACAGCTTTTTGGTGCGAAGGAAATGTTCTAACTCTTAACAGGTGATTTCATGGGTGTGTGCATATTTGTCAAAACTCATACCATACACATAAAATATGTGCATTTTACTGTATGTGAGCTGTAGCTTAAATAATGGGAGGACATGGTAAACACAGACAAGTCTTTGAGGGGTTTCAGTGTAAAGGGGAAGCTAGAAATGTGGCAGTCGCAGGAGGGGGAATGTGTGAAGATAATTGTTTTTAAGATGGGAGAAATGACACCCTATTTGTATGCTAGCTGGGGAGCAGTAGAGGGAAAATCTGGTGAAGAAAGGGGTAAGGGAAGAAAAGCTGAGGTGGTATCTTGGAGTAACTAAAGGACCAGGGAGTAGCGGCAGAAGCACAGATGGGTAGGCAGATGGGTCATCAAGGTGTGTGAACCTGTGGACGTTCTCCTGAAGTGGTTCAGTTTTCTCAGTACAAAAGGAACAAATTTCAGCTGAAAGTAAGAATGAAGGGGGAGGTGCTGGAAGTTTGTGGAGAGAGGTATAAAATAGTCATTGAAAAGAGTAGGAGACTAAATGAGTCAGGGCAATAAGGAGTGATTTCTGGGCAGCATCTACACCACTTGAGATTAGGGATCATAGCTTTAAGATGGAACCAGTTGGCGCAGTTCAAGAGTTTTCCTCCAGCCTCATTGAGCTGCACAGGTGTGGTCATGGATTTGGATTAAATCAGGACTGTGGTTTAGCCCAGAGTATAGAAACATGGAAGAGAAGCAAGGAGGTGTTGTATGGGCAAGGAGGGAAACGCAAACACGAAGAGGTGAGGAACAGTGAAAACGTGCTAAGGATCAAAGGGTTTTCGTTTTGGTGGAACTAAATGATGATGAGAATGGCGATACTAGAAAGTAAACTGAAAAGGCAGGCATTCAGAACGACAAATTTAAGATTAGGCACAAAGCAGTGGGAGTTTTGGGTTAAAATCCCCTAATCATGAAAGGGTTTACAAAACAGATGAGTCTCCAACCCAACAAAGCCTGTTGGTAGGCGGGTGACTTACTGCATATCTCACCATGGTCCCTAGTGCGTTAACACAACAGAGGACGGAAGGCATTAAGGAGTTCTAAGATGGGCTAATAACTGCTGATATTTTAAAACAAGTTCCCTGAGCACTCTTACGAAAGATCAGTATGGCTCAGAAGTCATTCATTAGCCGAGTTATTTTGTAGCTTATAGGTAGAGTTCAACCATCTCTTGTTTAGGAAAGTTCTAGTTTCTTCAGGTCCTATTGGAACTTTGTAAACAAAGTCAATCATCAGCTAGTTTCATTTTACTAATTCCTTTACACAGGGCACTAATTTTACAATTCAGATGATCAGTTTCATGTATGTGAATATAGTATTTAGAAGAAATTAGGTTAAGTTTTAACAACCCTGTCTTCATAGACAGAGTGCCTCCAGTTGCTTAGCTCCACATTAAAAACAATAAAACCACAAACAGCCCTTATAATCTACATGTTCTGTGAGCATCTTCTCTGCCATAACCACTAATGAGTCACATGAGGAAATATTCTCTGCTCCTCTGCTCCACGTGGCACCTGTCTTTTTCACGCAACTAAAGATATTTATTAACTTTCCTAAGTAGGTTTCCTATACAGATTACAAATCTTACTTAAATTTGTTTCACTCAGAATTTACCTCCCTATCATGACCTCCCTTTCAGCTCTAAGAAACATGTACTTTGTGTGTGTGTGTGTGTGTGTGTGTGTGTGTGTGTTACTAGTGATGCGATCCAGGGGCATTTACCTCCGAGCTACACCCCCAGCTTTATTTTATATTTGGAAACAGGGTCTCACTGAGTTGCAGAGGGCCTCATTAAGTTGCTGAGGCTGGTCTTGAACCTGCTATCCTCCTGTCTCAGCTTCCCAACTACTGAGATTACAAGCATGCACCACCATGCCCGGCAAGAAACATGTATTGTAAGTGCTATCACTGGTCAACCTACTATCCTCACAAGTTTGAAAAAGCCAGTTTTGACAAGTTGTACAATAGGCCAGAAGTTGGAAAACTTTCTGCAAATGGCCTCATAGTATAAAATTTTCAATGTTGTGGGTCATATGATCTCTGCAACTATTCAATTCTGTTGAGCCAAAGCAGCTATAGAAAAATAAGTAAGTATGTGGCTGAGTTCCAATACAGTGTGTTTACCTAACAGGTGGCAGGTAGATGAGAGCTTCCTGAGCTGCAGTTTACCACATCTACTATAAACGATGCTTGACCCTGCTTTCACACCTTGGTTTCTCTAGGAGTGAGGTAACAAGTCTAGATTGACTTTGTAAATTACTCTTTCCAGTTCTTACAAATGACTTAAGGCGTGTCTGGAACTCTATAGCAGTGCTGTATACTTGACATGTTTTTGTTATTGGTAGAAAAATCTGAATACCTGGACATTTTGGGTCTATACTACATAGCTCAGCAGTTCATTTCTAGCGTGGACAGCAGGAGATAAGTGGCATACCATCCTGTCTTAAGTTTCTGCTGTGGAAAGCTCTTAGCAGTAGCTACCCTATCTCCTCCCTCTGAAAGCATGATTGCTGACACTCCTGTGGACTGATCTCAAATCAGTTACTTCACATGAGACATTTAGTTATTCTACTTCAAGAAGTGAGAGGTAGAATGGAGGATACCCCACTGGTTAATCTCTGTAGAACCAGGATTCTCACTCTTCCCTATCCTAATGGGGTTTATTTCAGTTAAACTACTGTACAGCTGCCTGATTTTTAAACTGGATCCTATAGCAGTTGTAGCTAATTATTGAACAACTTTGTGCTACACATATACCCTCTAGTTTTCTTGCAACACTCCTTCCAAAGTGCTCTCTTCAGAACATGTTGTTGAAATAATATATACAGATGACTGTCATATCATACTTAGATGAACTCCACATTACAACAAAATGTTAGTATCCACACAAAGGAAACTATGAGAAATGTATTTTCTTAATGGAAATAAACTGATATCTAGAAATGCTCATCTGCCCACAGCATGGACACTGTATTTATCAATGTCGAGGGCTTTGAAGTACATATTTTTCACAGCTTTTCCAATTGAAGAGCTAACGTTTGGATGCTCATGTTCTCATAAAACACTTAGGTACACAAATTAGAATGTCCCAGCCTGTAAAGGCTAACAGAAGAGAATGGGTCTATTAACTATGGCCGAGCCAGGAGAAGAAAATCAAGTCATTAGGTGAAAGCCCCATGAAAACAAGTTTTAAAGATTAATATTTTTTTGAGAAATAGTTTCTCAGATAGTAGGATTTGTTATTCACTTATGAGAAAGAAAAAATGTTAGGCTTTTTGTCATTTAAAAAAGCCACTAGCTGGGCATGTTGGCGCATGCTTGTAATCCCAGTACTTGGGAAGCTGAGACAGGAGGATCCAGGTTCACAGTCAGCCTCATCTACTTAGTGAGGCCCTCCGCAACTTAGTGAGACCCTGTTTCAAAATAAAGAATAAAAATAGGGCTGGGGGTGTAGCATGCCCTGGGTTCAATCCCCAGTGCTGCAAAAATAAATAAATAAATAAACAAACACATAAATAAATATCCTTTAAGATGACTCGAATGCTTCTGACTTTACAAAAGGCTTTAATATGTTGAAACATTTTTAATTGTAATAGTTCTATACATTTTATTAAATGTTTTTCATTCTGTTTCAAACTGAATTGCAAATGAAACAACTGTATAGATGAGTATGTTAACAGTTATATATTTAACCTTTGCACATAAATCTAGTTTGAAAAAAGTAATACTAGTAAAAAAGCAAACATTTATCCTATTCTTTAAAAATTTCTATGAAACCTAGGATACATAAATCAAAATTAGATTTCCTGGGCAATACTAGAAGTCTCTGGCTAAAGAATATTCACAAAGAGGGAAGAAACTACAAAATGAGAACTACAGATATGCGAGATAGGACGTCTGACAAAGCTGTCTTCAGAGAGGATTTGTAGAAGGCTGGAGTTTGCTTTTGGTTCCTTATACTTGTTCTTCATTATATCTTGGTATTCTAGCTAACAATACAACTAAAAACTATTCCTCCTCAGAGGAAATCTGTAATAAATTGTGCTTCCTTGTATAACTGGTTTAATAAGATATTATCCCCAAATGAATCAATTACTGTCTAAAATTTATAGTAAGAAATGGCCTAAAAACAACAAGACTGTCACTATTCCAGAGATAGGCCAACTTGAGTGATTTTCAATACAGCTAACTCATGGGGGGGGGGTTGTTACATGTGGTTAAATCTGGCTGAGCAGACGTCTCAGCAAATGATTATTATGGACCAGGAGGATCAGCTGGCCCTGTCCTCAGCTGAACCACAGCAGCTTCTTTCCACGTTTCTCTTACTGAGGAGACTCACTAGGACAGGATCCATCCTCCATGCACTCATGTAAAATAGGCTCCCTCTTGCTCGCCCCCCACCCCTGAAAGCCGCACATCACTTGTGCTTTCGTGGCTTTTTCACTGGAGACCATAAGTTTGAGTTGAATTATTCAATGTGAGGGTCACAATGAGAGAACGAGGGTCTTTCTTATTCTTGTGAACTGTGATCTTTCCTTTCAAGGTTTCACCTATAAAAGAAAGGCAAAAATGATTGTTTAAGAATTCAAGGAACACAATTTAGCAGAAAAATAATGATGTCTACCAATTCCCTTTTTTCTTTTGGTTGTGATATGTTTTACTACTTTTTAAACCTTTTTGTTGTTTTTTAAAATTAAGATTCATTTTTAAGAGTTTTATGCTTTTTTATTTTGCCAAATGGACTGTTAAGTATGTGATAAATACAAAAGTCTTTTAAATTTTTATTTAGAAGACAACTGACTGTTTAAGGCAAAAATAGTAACAGTGTACTCGGTTCAGAACATTCGGGGAAGGAAAATGTCTTCAACCATAGCATTGAGGATTGGAGGTGGAGAGCGGAAGTCTACTGTAAGGATCCTTTGCCACCCATGAAGTGGAATGTCATTGATGGAGGTCTGTGATAAGCTAAATATGCACGCTGGGAACTTTGGAGCAACCATTATTAAACCCAAGATTCCTAGAAATTCCGTAAGTCAAAGAAAAAAGTCACAAAGCAAATTAGACAGTATTTTGGTAGGAATGATAATGAAGCACAATATATAAAAATGTGGAATAGTTAAAATAATGCTTAGAGGAAAAATTCATAACTTTCAATATTTACATTAGAAAACAAAATGGACACAGAGGGCTTTACTGGTAAATTCTAAACAACATTTAAGGGAAAGTACCAATTCAACATAAAATTACAAAAAAAAGGGAGGAAATATACCCAAACTCATCTTTTGAGGGCAGCATCACCCTGATACCAGAACAAGATAAATTCCCTAAAACTACAGGTGAATGCCTCTTATGAACATAGATGTTAAAGTCCTTTGAACCAAAGAGAAAAATCATGATCGTCTCATGAAATGTAGAAAAAGCACGGACAAGAGTCATCCATGACAACTTCTAGCAAGCCAGGAATACATGTAGTCCTCCTCAACCTCATTAAGGGAATCTATGAAAAAGTGCAGATAACATCATCACTAATGATGGAGGACGGATGCTTCTCCTAAGAGAGAGTGAGGTAAGGACCTTCACTCTCACCACTTGTACCAGCTTTCTATTAGATGTCCTAGTCAGGGCCTTAGGAGGTGGGAGGAGTAGGCTATGGGCTGGAAATACAAAATTAGTCTTCATTCGCAGACACATAGTCTTATATATAGAAATTTCTAAAGCAATATGCAAAAAAGCTACTAGAACTCTAATAGGGTTAAACAGGATCAAACAATATTAAGTCAAGATATAAAATTTAATTGTATTTCTATATATGAGCAATGCAGATCTAGAAACTGAAATTTAACGAAAACACAATAGTATATACAATAGATTCAAAATCACAAAATATTTGAGATAAATTTAACTACATATGTCTATGATTTATTTACATAAAATTATGAAAACTTTAAAGATGATCCAAATAAATTGGGAAATATGTTTTATTTGTGGATGAAAGACTCAATATTGTGAGAATGTCAATTCTCCATAAACTAATCTATAGATTCAACATAATCCCAATCAAAATATCCTAGCAGGCTTTTTTCTGGGGGTTGAAACACACACCTGATTTGGGAAAAGATGAACTATTAGCTCTTAAAAATTTAACATTAAATAGATTATAGATCTAAGTGTAGAAAGCAAAACTATAATTTTTTTAAGAAAATGAAGTTTTTGTGATGTTAGACTAGGAAAAGGTTTCAAAATTAGGACACAAAAGCATAAACTATAAACTATTTGACTTCATCAAAACTCACTAAAAATTTCTATTCTTTAAAAGGAATTAAGAAAATGAAAAGACATGCCAGGACTTGGGATAAAAATATTAGCAATACATACAAATGATTCTTACAACTCAATAAAATGGCCAACAGCCCACTTCAAAGGTAAGCAAAATATTTTAACAGAAACCTCACAAAAAAGATATATAAATGGCCAAAAAATATAAGAAAAGATGCTCAACATCACCAGTTACCATGTAAATGCAAATTAAAAGTACAGATACAACTACATACCCATTAGAACTGCTTAAATTAAAATGACCTTTTTTCCCTTAAGTGTTGGCAAGGGTGCAGAATAAATAAACTCACAATAATGGTAGGAATGCTAAACATCATTTTGAAAAAATTTGCCAGTTTTTTATGAAGTTAAATACACACCATAGGACCAAGTGATTCCACTTCTAGGTATTTATATCCAAGAGAAATGAAAACATTGCACAAAGACTTTTACGTGAATGTTCTTTATTCATAATGGTCCCTAAGTGAAAACAAAAGTTTAGCAGCAGGTGAATGTGAAAGTTGTGGTATATCCATATAAAGGAATCTTACTTGACAATAAAAAGGAACGGACCAATGATACATAGTTGAATCTCAAAAGATTCTAAGCAAAAGAAACGAGAGTACATTCTGAGTAATTCCACTAATATAGAACTCTAGAAGAGGAAATATTAGTGACAGTGTTTTTCAGTGGCTATTTTGGTTTGGGAATTAAGAGTTGGGGGACTGACTACACAAGGGATTGAGGAGGAAACTAAAACCTATTGAACCATAAAATTACAAGGTAAATTTTAAGCTGGGCTGGTGGTGCATGCCTGTAATTCCAGTACTTGGGAGGCTGAGACAAGAGAATAGCAAGTTTGTAGCCAGCCTCAGCAACAGAGAGAGATCCTGTTTCAAAAAAAAGGGGGGGGGGGAGCTGGGGATATAGGTCAGATGTAGAATTCCTGTGGGTTCAATCCCTAGTACCACACACACACACAAAAGGTAAATTTTAATTTTATGTGAATTATAGCATAATAAAATTACTTTAAAAATGTGGTTCCTTAAAATAAACTAAATAAATGAAGCGTAGTAGAGATATTAGAAGATCTACTATGGAGATTCAACACATTAGGGAAGTGGGGCATTAGGATTTAATAACAATTGTGTAAATACAGCAGAGTAACACAATCTTTTTAGTATGAAACCAAAAGGAAAAGAGTAATAGCTTTAACTATATGAAAATAAAAATTCTATAAAGCAAAATAGTTTAAAGAAGAACAATTAGAAGTGTTACTTAAGTCTGAATTTTGATGGCCTCAAGATGGATTACCAAAGGCATAAAATTATTTGTTTACATTCTTGCCATCTTCATCAACACTGAATCTTATTAGAAGCCAACCAAGCAAACAAGCAAAAAGAAGAAAACAACAACAACAAAACTGTTACCCAGATAAATAAAAAAACAGAATCTGGTTGTTCTGATTTCCATTTCAGTGATTATCAGAGGTGATGGGCATTATTTCAAATGTTTAACCACCATCTAAAGAAAATGATTGGTGCATTTACTTTAGTAATTTTTTGATGTTTTGGTGAGATATTGCTGCAGATATGCCTTTTAATGCATTTCCTGTAATGATTGCTGCTCTTTTATTAGGTTGCATTTGGAGTGTTAAAAAATTCCAAGCTTGCTTGTTTGTTAATGTTGTATTCAATCCTTGGTGTAAGAGTCAAAATAGAAACGTCCCACAGTGCTTATAAAGCAGGTTATCAAATTCTCTATTTCAGGTTCAAAGGATATGAGATGTATGTATTCCTCTATTTTGAAATGTAGCCTAAGTCAAAATGAATCAGTAATGATATTTCTGTTAAATTTTCACAGAAGAAAAAAAATTCTAAGCATTGATACTAAGTGGACAAAACATCTGAAAAATTAAAATAACATGAATTGTCTTATACATACAAGCTGCTATTGTTATTTTCATTTCTTAAATGGAATACAGTAAAATATCTTTTCCATAATAATAGCAACTTCAAAGATTAGGGTGCACACACTTATTGAAGTTAATGAAATGGCATGGAGGGTCACAGTGATAAACACGTAATTCATACTGCTGAACTCCTTTCAATTGTCCAGGCCTACCTCAAGTGCCAAGGCAGTGGCTGTAACACCAGAACAGATCAGAGCAATTAATCAGTGTCAAATAGGTATCAATGACTGATGTTCTTAAGAGTAGGCATTGTGGCGAGAGCTGCAGAGAACGCCCCATGGAGCTGGGCTGTGTTGTTTTGTTTTTACCACTGGCAGAAGGCTATTAGTATATCACAAAGTAGTGCTGTGGTTCAATCAAAATCAAAATTGATTTCATTTCAATTCTGTAACAGTGTGCTTTTTAATATTAAATTCTTCCAGAGCAATAAAATTTCATTTCCCCAGAAGGGAAAAAGAAAAACACAACAAATCATTATTATCACTATTAAAGCTTAGAGTTAAAAAATGAAAGGGGGATAAAAAGACCAACTTCCCTCACCTAAAAGTTTACTATTTATATATTATAAAGAAAGAGAAATAAATAGCCTGATCTTTCTTTGAGGTACTAGGGATTGAAGCCAGAGGCGTTCTACCAGTGAGCTACACCCTCAGCTCATTTTACTTTTTATTTTGAAATGGAGTCTTACTAAGTTCCAGGCTGGCCTGGAACTTGTGATCTTTCTGCCTTAGCTTCCCAAGTAGCTGGGATTATATTTTCGAAGCTAAACCACATGAAACATCTGGATTTTTAAACTAAAAACTGTTACATAAGCTTGTAAAGTAAAACTGTACATTATTTTTAAGGAAAAATACTCTAAATTGAAGTAAGTGTGCTCTAACTCCTTTAAACCTGGGAGTCAGGTCCTTTAGCTCCACAATGCTGGAAATGGCTCAAATATTGTGAGCACTTTATTTGGAATTATTTTTAGCACTAGTTTGTGAATAACAAATGAAAACAATAAATCAAAGCCAAAACCAAACAAGTAGGCTCATTATTTTATAGTTCCATTTTGGTTTTGGCCAAATGCATTATAGCTGAATTGTTACTATTTTAATCAAATTCTTGGTCTGAGAAATTCTCTGATCACTGCTGCTGTTTTCCTGTTTTCTAAATATCAAGTCTACCTGCAAGGGCAGATTTACCACTACCAAAAAAGGCTTACCATTACTGAAGACATTAGTACAAATACACACACAACCAACCTAGGCAGAACAACTGCATAGGTATGTTTATCACATTTTACTTATTAAAAAAAAAATTTGTGTCAGCTGGGCATGGTGGTACACGCCTGTAACTCCTGTACTTGGGAGGCTAAGACTCTCAGCAACCTAGTAAGATCCTATTTCCGAATAAAAAATTAAAAAGGGCTGGGGGCTGGGGGAGGTGTAGCTCAGAGGTGCAATGCCCTGGGTTCAATCTCCAGTACCACAAAACACATATACAATGAAGAAAGATATACAAAATGAGCTGTTTGCAAAGGGTAAGTTCGAATTTATCAAGTAAAAGAGGTCAAAATAGTGTTCTAGGTGGAATATCTTGGACAAAGGCAAGGAGGAAGAAAACAAAGAAAAGTTACCTAAACAATGAGTAGCCTATATGGCCAGAGTGTATGGTTTACCTAGGGGTGTGAAGGGGTGGTTGGAAAGGGTGGAAAACGATGGCCAGATCATAAAGGGCCATAGTAGGTATTTTATCCTGGAGATATTCACTGTCCAGAAAAGCGCTTAAAAAATTAGTCTTAACATTATTTATGCACAATGATGTGTGCATCTTACATATATAGTTCAATGAGACTTGCCAATTCACTTTCATATATTCACCACTTTTTTTTTTTTTTTTTTGCGGTACCGGGGATTGAACGCAGGGGCGTTC
>PVJS01044270.1:0-16714 GCA_004027185.1 Glis glis | reverse complement strand
GGTCTCACGAAGTTGCGGAGAGCCTCACTAAGTAGAGAGAGAGACAGGGAGAGAGAGAGAGAGAGAGAGAGAGTGAGCTGAGGCTGGCCGCGAACCCGGATCCCCGGTCTCCGCCTCCCAAAGTACTGGGATTACAAGCGTGCGCCACCACGCCCAGCTAGGATTTCCTATAATATTTTCCATATAGAAGTTTCCTTTGAGAGCCAGAGGTCTGAACCCTCATTATACACAATGAAGACCAGAGAGGAAAAGAGATTTAAGACACCACAAGACAGACCTGGAACTAGGAGGCTCGCCTAGCATCTTCAACCCAGGACGCCTCAATGGAGAGGAAGGGGCACGAGAATGGGGATGGGCAAACAAAGGGCGGTGTCAAGTCCCCCCGAGGGACCTTGCACTCTTGGGTGGTGGTCAGGCATCTGGAAACAATGAATCTGTCCCAAGCTTCTTTTTCTCCCTCCCTCATTCCCAGACCCAGAGGAGCTCTTTGTCCCCACAGAAGATTACTATGAGGTGGTGCAGCTACGCACCCATCAGCCAGCCCTGCTGCCCTGCCAGGTGACCAACCCCCTGGCCCAGGTGACTCTGCACCGTGAGTTCCCTCCTGAAGAGGTCCCCGTGGATGGCACGGACATCTCCTTCGATGTGAAGAAGGGCTTCACCATCCACCGGCCCCGAGCCTCCTTGGCTGGTTCCCTCTTCTGCTTGGCCAGCCTCGGCAGCATGAAACAAATATCTACCAAGTACATGCTGATCTACATCAACTGTGCGTGGACCCGGGCCCTGGGTGGGCAGGGAGGGGAGGACCTGGGCAGAGGTACCTCCTTTGGGAGCCTCGGGTTGGGTGTGTGTGAATTATTCCACTCTCAGTAACCCAGTAGCTTTTAATAACATTCCACAGAGTTAACCCTTGTCCAGAACAATTTACTGGTTCAGACACTAGCTAGCCCATCAGCCATCAAGCTCGTCTGCGCCAGTCCAGCCTATCCGTCATCTGCTCTCAGTCAAGTCACACTACCATCCACCCATATTTCATTAATAATAATAATGAAAATGGGGCTGGGGGTGTAGCCCAGAGGTAGAATGCCCCTGGGTTCAATCCTGGTACCGCAAAAAAAAAAAAAAAAAAAAAAAAAGCCGGGCATGGTGGCACACACCTGTAATCCCAGTAGTTGGGAGGTTGAGATAGGAGGATTGCAAATTTGAAGACAGTCTCAGCAAGTAGTGAGACTCTCTCCTCAACCTAGCAAGATCTTGTTTAAAAATAAAAATAAAGGGCCGGGCGTGGTGGCGCACGCTTGTAATCCCAGTACTTGGGAGGCGGAGACCGGAGGATCCGGGTTCGCGGCCAGCCTCAGCTATTTAGTGAGGCCCTCCGCAACTTTGTGAGACCCGGTTTCAAAATAAAGTATAAAAAAATAGGGCCGGGGGTGTAGCTCGGAGGTAAAACGCCCCTGGGTTCAATCCCCGGTACCGCAAAATAAATAAATAAATAAAAATAAATAAAATATGGCTCAGAGTGTAGCTTGGAGGTAGAATGCCCCTGGGTTCAACCCCCAGTACCAAAATAATAATAATTCTTCTTCTTCTCCTCCTTCTTTTTCTTCTTCTGTACTGGGGATTGAACCCAGAGGCATTCTAACTCTGAGCTATACCCCCAGACCTTTCAAAAATTAAAAAAAAATTTTTTTTTCTTTTGGTACCAGGGATTGAATCCAGGGGAATTCTACCTCTGAGCTACACCTCCAGCTCTATTTATTTATTTATTTATTTATTTATTTATTTATTGTGGTACTGGGGATTGAGCCCATGGGCATTCTACCTCTGAGCTATACTCCTAACCCTTTATTTTTAACCCTTTATTGCTGGCTTTGAACCTGCAATCCTCCTGTCTCAGCCTCCCGAATACTGGGATGACAGGCGTGCACCACCACACCTGGTTTCCATTAATTCTTTATACCCATTCGCACATCCTCTATCAATTCAACCACCCCAACCATTCATCAGTCTAACCTTCCCATCCATTCATTTAATTCGGTTTACCCAGAGCACCCATTCATCCCACTCCTTCATCTCGCCGTCCATTTACCTGCCACCAAGTCAACTGTCATAACAACCAGCTAACACGCCAATCTCCATCTTCTCTCCCCTCTTATCTGTGGCAGACCCATCTTCCTCTCCCAAACCTACCATCCAGGCTTCAGCCACCTCAGTCCAACTAGGGGAGCACTTCAATGTGACCTGCACGGTTCTGGGCGAGCCGGAGATCGCAGTGGACTTTAGCTGGGACTACCCGGGGCAGAAGGTCAGCAGAGGGCGGGGGAGGCTGTGTGTACATGTGCACGTGGCGGCAGTGTGCTGGGGCAGAGGGGTGGGAGCGGGGGTTGGGATGAAGCCCAAGGGCGATGGGTGCAGAGTGGTCCCACTGTTCGGCTGGGAATCTGACGAACCTGGCTTCTAGTCTCAGCTCTGACGCCGCTTCTCAGTGACATGGAAGCAAGTCACTTCCTTTACCTGGGCCTCGGCGTCCTCATTCACCAACCAGAGCTACTTCTCAGGTCACCGCCAAAGAATGCATGATTTGCTCCTTTGTTAATTTACCCTGCAATAATGATGGAGGGCCTGCCTCGTGCCAAGCACGGTACTAGGTGCTGAGACTCCAGGGATGAGTCAAAAGAGATATGGCCTCTTCCATCTGCAAGCTGGAAGCCTGTGCAGGGAGGGGAGGAGGAAATGGGAAACAGACACAGTCATGTAGGGAGTGCCACCTGCTGTAATGACAACAAAGCAGGGCTGTGTGATGGGGCTCCTTAAGACAGCATGACAGTACCTGGGTACAGTGGCACACACCTGTAATCCTAGTACTTGTGAGGCTGAGACAGGAGGATCCCAGATTTGTGGCCAGCCTCAGCAACTTAGCGAGACCCTCAGCAACTTAGCCAGACCCTGTTTCAAAAAAATAAAGGGAAACTGGGTGTGGTGGTGCATGCTTTTAATCCCAGTACTTGGAAGGCTGAGACAGGAGGATTGCAGGTTTGCGGCCAGCCTCAGCTACTTAGTGGGGCCCTCCGCAACTTAGTGAGACCCTGTTTCAAAATAAAGAATAAAAAATAGGGCTGGGGATGTAGCTCAGAGGTAGAAGGCCCCTGGATTCAATTCCCAGTACCAAAAAAAAAAAAAGATAGTATGTCACAAAATCATCTTCAAGGTGACGTTCAAGGCTTGAGCAGACTGGCCATACAAAGATGAGGCATGAGCAGGTGCTCGGGCCCTATGGCTGTGTGTGTGTGTGTGTGTGTGTGTGTGTGTGTGCGTGCGCACGCACGCGCGTATGCGTGTATGTAAGAGATGGGCCAAACTCATTCATGACTATTTCCTGGACATCCACAGTGGGCCCAGCCCCGTCAAGTTGATGTTAGAGAGGTGGTAGTGGTGATGGTCTTTCTTCTCAAAGCATTCACCCCTGTCAACTTCAAACATCTGGAGAACAGTTGTACCAATAGCATGCTACCAACACCGAGGGCTTGGCGAATCTTTTTTTTTTTTTTGTGGTACTAGGGATTGAATCCAGGGGCATCTACCTCTGAGCTACACCCCCAGACCTTTTAATTTTTTTTTTTTTTTTGGTGCTGGGGATTGAACCCAGAGGCATTCTACCTCCAAGCTACAACCCCAGCCTGATTTTATTTCTTATATTGAAACAGGGTCTTAAGTTCCTGAGGGTCTCACTAAGTTTCTGAGACTGGCCTTGAACCTGTGATCCTCCTGTCTTAGCCTCCCAAGTACTGGGATTACAGGCATACACCACCATGCTTGACATACCTCTGGAGTACTTCCTATGTAGGGAAGGGACCCCAGGTCCTCTCTGGGAATTTTTTTTTTTTTGTGGTACTGGGATTGAACCCAGGGGCATTCTACCTCCAAGCTACACCCCCAGCCCTATTTTTTATTCTTTATTTTGAAACAGGGTCTCACTAAGTTGCGGAGGGCCTCACTAAGTAGCTGAGGCTGGCCACGAACCTGGATCCTCCTGTCTCAGCCTCCCAAGTACTGGGATTACAAGCGTGCGCCACCACGCCTGGCCCCTCTGGGAATTTGAGAAGCTTAAAGATTTTCTCAAAGAATCTGTTCTTTAAGATGGTGTGACACCAGGTGTCACCAAGTGTGGCCTTGGGCAAGTCTTTTACTTTCCCTGGAGGAATACACGGTGCCTCTTACCTGCTCGCTGAGTTGGAGATGGCTCCCGGGACAGCTGACAGACAGCTACTTTTTGTCCCCTGCAGCTGGGCCGCCCCCCCTACATCAGCGAGCGGGCTGATGTGATCCGCCGGGAGGGCCAGGTGCAGCAGGAGGCAGAGAGCACCCTGTACGTGGAAGAGACCCGGGCTGGGGACGCTGGTGTCTACACCTGCTGGGCCACCAATCTTCAGGGCACAGGGTCTGCCACCACCCGTGTCCGCGTGACCCGGAGACCTCATGCCTCCCGTACCCCTTTTTAGTTCCCTCTGGGGCTGCAGGCATTCGGGTGTGGTGCAGTGTGGGAGCCTCGGAGGAGCCCCCCAGAAGAAAGCCCCTTCTCGCTCATCCCGCGCACTCTCCCACCCCTCTCTGCCTCACCCCACGCCCTGGCCTCTTTTGAAGGTCATCCTTCATCCCAGCCTTTGCCCTAGCCCCGGGCTCCACCTCCCTGGCTGGGGCACAGTGAGGCTCAGTGTGGCCCCAGCACCCCGGAACCGCTGGCGGGCCACCCAGACCCCAGGATTTATCCTTCAAAGATTCTCACGCCTGGCGAAGATGCTCAGTAAAGCCCCACCTCCTTCCTCTCCCAGGGAAACACGAGAGCAAATAAACCAGAGATCGCATGTTCTTTTTCGTTTCCATAGCTTGTCCGCCCCAGAGGGAGGGGATGGCCGCCGTTTTTCTCCTGCTCTCCGCCACCATGGGCTCCATGGAGGAGGCCCTGCTCACGCTGACTGGCCCCGTCGCCAGCCCTGTGGGCTTCCTAAAGTGCATTCTGCAGCCTCAAGTGCTCGTGGGGAGGGCAGAAGCTTGGTCTAAGAAGCTTGGAGGGGCAGAGGGCAAGGACTCCTCTTATTTGCTCCCTGGGCCAACTGAGGAGAGGCACTTGTCGGGGCCTCCTAAGCCCCATGGGTGATCCTTGTGCCCCCAGGGCTCCCCGGGCACAGCACCCAGGCTCCCATCTCACTCCCTCCCTTGCTCCTTCCTGGGGGAAGAGCTGAGGCTCCAGTCTTCTCCAGAAAGACTTTGGACAGAGCCGTGACCGAAGGCGTCATGGTGGGCCCATGGCCTGCCCCTAGGTGGCGAGGAAGGAGACCTCTGTGGGGGTGACAGAGGCCAGGGCGAAAGTGGAGGTGGCATCGGCCCCAAGGACCCGGTACAGCAGTTCCTCCTTCTCCTGTTGCAGCTGCCGCCGCACCTGCGACTCCTTCTCCAGGGCCTCTCGGGCCAGAAGCAGGTCTTCCGAGAGCTGCCTGTGGGTGCAGAGGGAGCCTGCGTTTGCCTCCTGGGACGCTGCTGCTGCAGGGGCCACCCCATCCCTCCAGGAGCCTTTCTTTTTTTTTTTTTTTTTGCGGTACCGGGGATTGAACCCAGGGGTGTTCTACCTCCGAGCTACACCCCCAGCCCTATTTTTTATACTTTATTTTGAAACCGGGTCTCACAAAGTTGCAGAGGGCCTCACTAAGTAGCTGAGGCTGGCCACGAACCCGGATCCTCCGGTCTCAGCCTCCCAAGTACTGGGATTACAAGCGTGCGCCACCACGCCCGGCTTCCAGGAGCCTTTCTGAGTTGAGCCGCCAGCCTGCTCCAGGCCCATCCCCGCCTCCGCCATTTGCCCCCGCACAAGAAGCGGTTCAGCCTATGGCCGGAGCTCAGGGTGCTCAGAGCCTCCGCCCCAGCACCTGCCGTATGACCTGGCTGAGCCATTCTCTCTCACCCAATGTCAGTTTCCTCATTTGTAAAAGGTGAGTAGTAATAGTAATACCGATGACAGGACAGCTCTGAGGATCCTGAGGGGGATTTCAGGACAGAAGATGTGACGGATCCACTAAGGTACGTCTGACTGGCGATGCCAGCGTGTTTACCAAGCCCCGAGGACCGATTCATTCACGTCAGCCTGTTCTGCTCCACGTTTCCTGTTTCCTGTTCCCATGTTGGGCTGTCCCATCGGGCTCGCTCAGCCGCGGCACACAGCCGCCAGGGCACTGGCTGGGACTGGGGTTTCTGAGCAGAGCTGGCCCGTTGGGTTTCCTGACTCGCAAGGACGGAGGAGCCACGTTCCCTAGTCCATTTTCTGGGTTCACCTGTCAATCCACTCCCCAGGCCCCTCTGAGACTCTCCCAACTGGAGAGTGTGGCAAAACGGGGTACGTGTGGGTGTGTGTGTGGGGACGTGGGGCACAGCTACCTTGCCAACATGGCCTGGTTCCGGGCTCGGACATGGAGGTCCTCATTCTCCTGTTGCAGGGTTGTGATTTTTTCCTCCAACATCAGATTTTTTTCTTTCTGTAATGAACCAGAATGAGATCAGAGAGCTGCGGAGCTCATAGGCCCCCAGCACACCCTGCGCCCAGCTGCCTTCCTCTTATCTGCAGTCCCCAAAATACCCTTCACTCTAGACTAGATGTCACCTTTCACGGAGTGATAAGATAACCTAAAATAAAGCTACAGGGTTAACAAAGGGCTGCCAACTTTTCCTTTTGCTACAGGGGAATGTTAAAAAAATAAAAAAGACACTCCTGTCTCCTATAACTATCAGTTCATAGAAGAAATTTATATATATATATATATATATATATATATATATATATATATATTGGTGCTGGGGGTTGAACCCAGGGGCATTCTACCTCTGAGCTACACCCCCAACCCTATTTTATTTTTTATTTTGAAACAGGGTCTCACTAAATTATGGAGGGCCTCATTAAGTTGCTGAGGCTGGTTGCAAACCCGTGATCCTCCTGTCTCAGCCTCACAAGTACTGGGATTACAAGCATGCGCCACCATGCCCAGCTAGAAGAAAGGCACATGCCTGTAATCCCAGTACTTGGGAGGCTGAGATAGGAGGAACGCAGGTTCGAGACCAACCTTAGCAACTTACTGAGACCCTATTTCAAAATACATACATACATATGTGCGTAAATAAATATAGGACTGGGGGTGTAGCTCAGAGGTCGAATGCCCCTGGGTTCAATCCCCAGTGCCACACATGATTAAAAAAATGGATAGGAGCTGGGCGTGGTGGCACACGCTTGTAATCCCAGTACTTAGGAGGCTGAGACAGGAGGATCACAGGTTCGAGGATAGCCTCAGCAAGCAGTGAGACTCTCATCAACCTAGCGAGACCATGTTTCCAAATAAAAATAAAAAAAAATAGGGCTGGGGGTGTATCTCAGAGGTAGAATGCCCCTGGGTTCCATCCCTGGTACCACACACATGCACAAAAGGACAGGGAGCATACTGAAGTGGTCTAAGGCTGTGTGGCCTACGGGGAGGCCAGGGAGCCTTCTTCTAGAGCAAAGCCATCTGTTTGGCTCCAGCCTTTGGTTTCTGGGCTTCTGTGCTCCCAGAGACGAAGCCACCTGTGTCTTCAATGTCCTCCGCCCCCAGCCCCATCCTGGCTGATACTGGTCTCCTGCGCCTGCCTGGCCTCCCAGCCTCTCCTGTTCCTCAGCCTCTGCCTGGCACTTGACATCTGCTAGCTGCTCATGGTTGGCCAGGCTGCCTGCCCCAGCATCCCTCAAGTTGTGGCAGCCTAAGTAGCCAAGAAAAGCACCGGACCCCGATGACCAGGAGCCATGGGCTGGCCAGACAGGCCCCAGGCCGCTCCGGCTGTTAGCGTGGGTGGCAGTGCTAGGCCGGCGTGGAGCAGGCCGGGGCCTCCTCTGTACGCCCGAGGCTGCGCCCCAGCCCCCGGAAGCCACGGACCACTGTTTCCACGAGGAGCAGCTGCTTGTCTAGCTCGTGGATCCGCTGGTTCTTCATCTCGATGACGAAGTGCAGGCTCTCCAGCTCCTGCTCCCAGAATCGGCTGGGGCTCCCGTAATCCTGAACGGGGACGCAGAGCGACTTCGTGAGACCATCGGGTGGAGCAGGCCCGGGCGACCTCCCTCTCGCCATCCTGCCATCGCCACCGGGGCACTGTCTGACTTTCACAAGTCACCTCTGTAGGAGGCGGCCTGCAGCAGCCTGCTAGAGCTTTTCTTTCTCTGAGCTAGTGCAACAGGAAAACCACAAAGAACAAACCCTTCTCCACCTGTAACCAAGCTTTCCACCAGACCCCGACCAGGAAGGCGCCTGACACTTTGCACTGTCCCCACCACAGACTGTCACCTGATGACCTGATATGCTAATGAAGGATTGAGATCTGCACCAGTTTGACCCAATGAGCATCTACCCATACTAGTCCTCAATTAGGTCCTCTAGAGACTGACCCCTCCCCTGCCCTCACCCCATAAAATGCTCACCCTAGACTGTACGGGCGGCTCTCTCTGGTCTGCTGAGACAGAGTCCCTCCAAGGCTTGCATTATAGCTTTCTCTTTATACTGTTAAGTCACATCCCTCCTCCTTTTTTTTCTCTTTTTCTTTTCTTTTTTTTTTCCAGAGCTGGGGATTGAACCCAGGCACATTCTACCTCCGAGCTACACCCTCAGCCCTATTTTTTATACTTTATTTTGAAACAGGGTCTCACTAAGTTGCAGAGGGCCTCACTAAGTAGCTGACGCTGGCCGCCAACCTGTGATCCTCCTGTCTCAGCCTCCCAAGTACTGGGATTACAAGCGTGCACCACCACACCCAGACTTATTTTTTATTTTGAATACAGGGTCTCACTAAGTTGCGGAGGGCCTCAAGCAGACATGCCAGCTTGTCCTTCTTTTTTCTGACAGCCTCCCTGTCTTGGCCAGTGGAAAGCGCTCCCGGCTTTATCTGGTTTTGCCGGAAGGACACCCTTCGAGGCCTGAGCTTGCACCTTCACGGGTGAGGAGACTGGTTCAGAGTCGCCGTGCCAGGGCAGTCTGCCCTTTGCACAGAGTTCGCTCTGAAGCTACAGGCCGAGCCCTTGCCTGTCCCCTCAGCCTCTCTCTGAGCCTTACTCCCACCGTCCCATGAAATGGGGGACCCTCTCGCTTCCCCTGCGGAGGTGAGGGTGTCAGGGCTGGGCCTGGCCTGTGAAGACGGGCTCACCTTTCTTGTTGCCCAACCCTGACCTCCCCGGAGGCTGGAGGAGGAAAGGCCCCAGGTGGGCCGCGCGCCTACCTGGATGTGCTTCTGATAGTTTCGGCTCAGAAGGGACTCCTCCGCCCTTTTCATCTTGGCCTGAAAGGCCTCCAGCTGCGAGGTCAGTCCTGCTATGGTTTCCTGGAGGAGGGAGTGGGGCAATGAGCAAGGCCTGGCTCAGAAGAGTGGATTTCAGCCAACTTCGGCCTCCTCCAGCCTGTCTCTGGGCTACACTATACAACAGTGCAGGTTTATTGGTACTGGGATTGAACCCAGGGGCATTCTACCTCTGAACTCCACCCTCAGCCCTTTTTATTTCTTATTTGGAAATGCTCTAGCTAAGTTGCTGAGGCTGGCCTCGAACCTGCCATCCTCCTGTCTCAGCCTCCCAAGTACTGGGATCATAGGCATGTACCACCCCTCATGGCGACAATGCATTTAATCTACTTCAGCCGTGACTTGAGATATCCCTGCCCCCCTTCTCTCTGTACAGCTTTTGGCGGCTCCTTAAACCCAGTGTCCTGGTATTCAAGGCCAGTGTCTGCCTGGCATTTGAAACGCACCCAAGCCAGACTCAGTGAGCTTCTCCAGCCTCATCTCCCGCTGCCCCTGTCCCCGCCTTCTCCCGCAGCCAAACGCCACACCCCCCACCGCAAGGCACATTTGTGTCTCCAAACTCTCCCCTGCCGGGAATCTCCCCGACTGGACCCTGACCATTACCTTCGGGATGGGACACAAGCCCTGAATCCGGCTCCCAGGCCCCCGCCTCCGGCCCTCGCCCACCGGCCCAGCGGCACCCTTTGTGTATGCAGACTCCGCACCCCAGGCACCCTGTGCTCCCTTCAGTTCCTCAAGTAGTCCACACCTTCCCCCCTTCCTGCATGCTGACGCATAAATTGCTTTATTCTGTCTAGGGCCACCTTCCTGTCCTTCGCGGAAGAATTCCAACCCACCCAACCCATCTTGTGGGGTCCAGCTTAGACCTCGTCCCCTTTAGGAAACCTCCCCGAGCCGCCAAGTTGAGTTGCGGTCATGCTTCCCCAAGCCCATGGGCACCAGCTGCCAGTCGGCTCGTCCTGCACCCCACGCGGTCCCCAGGGTGCTCCCAGCCTGGGAGCACTCCTATTTTTGGGAAAATAGACCACCCAGAATCGCAAACCTAATCCTCTTGAGCTAACAGTCTGGTGACCACATTGAGGGGCCTAGGCACAGGAAGGCAGCCGCTTCAGCCCCGTGTCTCCAGTGGGCATCGATTTGGGCTTGTTTGGGGCTCCATGGTCCTCCCTGCCCACACCAAGACCGACATGGCTCCTCACCTGAAGCGCAGCTTTGGCCTCGTCGAAGGAGTGGGTAAGGGCTTCTGTCTCCTGTTTGTGTGAGGCCCGGAGGGCTGTGGGAAAGCAGAACCCCATGAGCTCAGTCCTCATCCCCCAACACTGTCTGGCGAGCCCCTGGGGACCAGGAAGCTGCTG
Source organism: Glis glis (assembly GCA_004027185.1). Taxonomy (NCBI): domain Eukaryota; kingdom Metazoa; phylum Chordata; class Mammalia; order Rodentia; family Gliridae; genus Glis; species Glis glis. Next base: position 6,005 of record PVJS01044270.1, on the reverse strand, counting down.
CTGGTCACCTGGGGCCCATTTGGGCCAGGAGTTGGGGAATGGTCTTCTTTATCCTTCTGTCTCCTAGGCTTGCTTGGGGGCTGGGGCAGCAATACGCTAGGCATTTTTTGTGTGTGTGTGTGGTACTGGGGATTGAACCCAGGGGACTTCTACCTCTGAGCTACACCCCCAGTCCTATTTATTTATTTATTTATTTATTTTTGTGGTATTGAACTGGGGATTGAACACAGGAGCATTCTACCTCTGAGCCACATCCCCAGCCCTATTTTATTTTTTAATTTGAAATAGGGTCTCAAGCCGGGCGTGGTGGCGCACGCTTGTAATCCTAGTACTTTGGGAGGTGGAGACCGGAGGATCCGGGTTCGCGGCCAGCCTCAGCTCTCGCTCTCTCTCTCTCCCTGTCTCTCTCTCTCTCTCTCTCCTTAGTGAGGCCCTCCGCAACTTCGTGAGACCCGGTTTCAAAATAAAGCATAAAAAATAGGGCCGGGGGCGTAGCGCGGAGGTAGAACGCCCCTGCGTTCAATCCCCGGTACCGCAAAAAAAAAAAAAAAAAAAGAAATAGGGTCTCATTAGGTTGCTGAGAGTCTCGCTATGTTGTCGAGGCTGTCCTCGAACCTGCGATCCTCCTCTCTCAGCCTCCCAAGTATTGGGATTACAAGCGTGCACCATCACGCCAGGCTTCATAAGCTAGGTATTAAATATAAAAGTTCATAGAAGCTGGCATAGTGGCACATGCCTGTAATCCCAGTACTTGAGAGGCTAAGACAGGAGGATTCCAGGTTTGAAACCAGCCTCGGCAACTTAGTGAAGCTCACATCAACTTAGTGAGACCCTGTTTCCAAATAAAAAAAAAATAGGGCTGGGGGTGTAGCTCGGAGGTAGAATGCCCCTGGGTTCAATCCCCAGTACTGCAAAAAAAAAAAAAAAAAAAAAAGATTCTTAAAATTGTTCAGACCTCTGTTCTAGTTTCTCTATTTGGGGGAAAATCTAAGGATTTGATGTGAAATGGGGATATATCTTTATGCAAAAGGTATTTAGAGCAGCATTTTGTTTTTCTTTTTGTGGGGGAAGGAAGGCAGATGCGAGGAGTCACAGGTTGCATGACTCCGTTTCTATCAGGGCCTGGAATGAACAGGCCACGGAGGCAGAGGGCAGGTTAGCGGTTGCCAGGGCGGGCCGGAGGAGAGGAGTGACTGAATGGTGGGTGTGGGGTTTCCTTTTGGGGCAATGAGAATGTTCTAGAATGAGATAATAGTGATGCTTGCATAGCACTGTGAATATATTAAATGTCACTAATGGTAAATCTTATGTCTATTTTACCAATACTATATATAGATATATATGTGCACAAACTTTGTCTCTCCAATTCTACCAAAAGGTTATTCTAAAGATAAAATCATGAATGTGCAAAGATTTTTACAAAATGAGGTTCACTGTGTAAGTATCACTGCTGTTACAAACAACGGCAAAGATCTAGAAAGATCTAGAAATTACCTACATATTAACCCAAAGGACTCCATTCAGTGAACAAGGGGATTGAAATGAATGCTGTGTTGTCCCTAACATCCGTGGAAGAGTTGAATGACAGGATGCTACAAAATAACAAAACCAAACACCCTCCAACTAACCATAAATTAGATGATAGATAGAGCTATCTATCATCATTGTGGGGACGGAATATGGATATAAAATTTCTATTTGTCTAAGTTTTCTAAATTTCCTTTAGTAAATATGCATTATTGTTTATTTATTTATTTACAGAACTGGGGATTGAACCCAGGGGCATTCTACCTTCGAGCTACACTTCCAGGCCTATTTTTTATTTTGAAACAGGGTCTCTCTAAGTTGCGGGGGGCCTCACTAAGTAGCCGAGGCTGGCCGTGAACCTGCGAGCCTCCTGTCTCAATCTCCCAGGTACTGGGATTACAAGTGTGCGCCCCCCCCCTTGCATTCATTTTTAAATAGAAAGAAAAAAAAAAAACCCAAACTCTCAAATAAGGCAAAGCAAAGCAGAGTGCCAAACTGTTAAAGCCACACCTCCAAGGAAAATTCCATCATCCCTCTAGAGCCAAGGACCCCTAAACCTGGCTGACTGCTGTGGCCGCGGGGAGGAGAGGGAGTTGGGGCATCCCCAGGTGAGCAGCAGGTGCAGCCATCAGGAGGAGCCTCCTGCAGCCTGCCAGCAGGGCGTCTCCCTCCTCACCTTGCAGGGCCTCCTCCTGTTGGCCTTCCAGGACCCTCCGCTGCGCATCCAGTCTCTCCTGAAGCTCTAGCTCCCGCTCCTTCTCCACCTGGGGGCAGAGGGTGGGCGGTGAGGGGTGAGGTGGGCGCCTCCGCACCGCACCACACCCTGCAGCCCTGTGCAACCGGTGATTGGAGCCCCCGCCCTCCTCCCAGAGATGGGAAGACAGAGGGCAGAAGCCTTCCAAGACAGCAGGAGAGGCAGATTCCACCCTCTTTAGGGCTGAGAGCGTTCCCAAAGAATTATCTAGGTGGAACAGGACTTGGAGTCTTCTAATCTGGATGTTTGCTGGAGGCAGAACCTTCTACCAGACTCCCAGCTCGCATACGATGAGTGACAGCGCTCAACAGGCCTGGTGTTTTTGTTTGTTTGCTTTTGTGGCACAGGGGATTGAACCCAGGGGCATTCTACCTCTGAGCTACACCCTCAGCCCTATTTTATTTTTATTTTGTAACAGTCTCGCTAGGTTGATGGGAGGCTCACTATTTGCTGAGGCTGTCCTCGAACCTGTGATCCTCCTGTCTCAGCCTCCCAAGTACTGGGATTACAAGCGTGTGTGTGTGTTCTAACCACAGATAGGACTTATTGTTACCAGTGACCTCTGCCTTCTGCCATCAGGTCTCAGAGCTGCCCCTTCCCCGGGGGGGGGGGGGTCACAGGGAGGCAGTCTGTCCCTGAGCTCAGCAGCTGTGTCCCGACCTTTGTCTTCTCCAGGGGGAGCGCTCTGGGCCTTTCTCACGGTCCCACACTGGAAATGGTCCCCAGTCTCTTGGCCATCTTGAAGGCTACGCTGATGGCACGCCCACAGGCGAGGCACAGCTGAAAGGGGCCTCGCCCCAGCCTCCCTTTGAGTCCCTGTGTGCCTGGGACCAGCTCCTGCGGCATCAGCTCCCCTCTGGTCAATGAGGGGACCCAACATGATCATCCCTAGGGACCCTTACAAGTCTCATGGTTAAGGGTTCCACAGGTAAAGGTCAGAGCCAAACAACATCAGGACAGTTACTCTAGCAAAACTCACCAAAAGCCGGGTGCACCGAACGTGGTGGCGCATGCTTGAAATCCCAGTACTTGGGAGGCTGAGACAGGAGGATCGCAGGTTTGAGGACAGCCTCAGCAAGTAGTGAGACTCTCATCATCATACTAGTGAGACACTGTTTCAAAATAAAAATAACAAATAGGGCTAGGGGTGTCGCTTGGAGGTCGGAATGCTTCTGAGTTCAATCTCCAGTACCAAATAAAATAAAATAAGGCTGGGGTATAGCCTGGAGGTAGAAGGCCTCTGAGTTCAATCCTCACTACCAAAATAAATTAACTATACTGAGCACGTTTCCTGTGTACAATTAAAGGTAACCAATGAGATGACTTAGAGAAAGCTTTTTGTACCCCATCCTGATCTCTTTCCCACTGCTCCACCATCTCCCACCAGCAAAGGAGGAAACTGAGGCAGAGAAGGGAAGGATTAGTGACGGAGCTGGGAATGAGGAAGAGGAGACTCTGGGAGCTGTCACATCCCTTCATCACCTTTAATCTGGATTTGCTTCTCAGCCTTTCCTCCTGCTTCGTGACTTGACATCTGGCTAATATAGGCGGGTGACTGTATAGAATGCCCTTTGATAGTCATTTCCAAATAATATTTGTTTGTTTGTTTGTTTGTTTATGGTACTGGGTATTGAACCCAGGGGCGCCCTACTTCTGAGCTACACCCCCAGTCCTTTTTAAAATTTTTCATTTTATTTTTATTTTTAGATTTTTGTTTTTGCAGTACTGGGGATTGAACCCAGGGGCATTCTACCTCCGCGCTACACCCCCAGCCCTATTTTTTATACTTTATTTTGAAACAGGCTCTCACTAAGTTGCGGAGGGCCTCACTAAGTAGCTGACGCTGGCTGCGAACCTGTGATCCTCCTGTCTCAGCCTCCCAAGTACTGGGATTACAAGTGTGCGCCACCACGCCCAGCTCCACATGGTTTTAAAGCCTCTGTGTCACTCGTCAGAGATCTTCTCTGATGCTCACACTTGGTGAAGTATTTCTGTTCTGTGCTATCACAGTCCTCTAAACTTTTCAAAGCACTTATATTCGCAGTAAAATAATTCTGTGTAGTTGTGTCTAACATCTAACTTTTTGTCTCAGCTTGAAAAGACTTAATTACATGGCCATAACAACCGCCCATGAAGTCTCAGCAACTTAAAACAAAAGGCTGCTGGGGCGTGGTGCCGCACACCTGGAATCCCAGTACTTGGGAGGCTGAGACAGGAGGATTGCAGGTTGGAGGCCAGCCTCTGCAACTTAGCGAGATTCTCAGCAACTTAGCAAGACCCTTTTTCAACATAAAAAATAAAAAGGGCCAAGGGTGTAGCTAGGAGGTAGAGGGCCCTTGGGTTCAATACCCAGTACAGAGAGAAAGAAAGAAAGGAAGGAAGGAAGGAAGGAAGGAAGGAAGGAAGGAAGGAAGGAAGGGAGAAAAGACGATAAAAGAAGAGAAAAAGGTTTCTTTCTCACTCGCTGGTGGGCAGGTGCTCTGCCGTGCAGGGATCGTCACGTGGGGAGACAGGCGCCTGGAGCATCCGCTATTTCAAACAAGGGCCAGTCCCTTAGCGCGATGGAAAGACCAGGAAGGTCTTGCTCAGCCCAGAAGTGACTTTGGTGTTTCCTTTCACAACTCGTGGGCCACCGCTAGTTCACTGGCCCCATCCAACCACCAGGTGTGCCTGGAAGGGCAGTGGATCCAGCGCACTAAGGACTTTGGCTTTTCTCAGATCAACAGTCGGCTCTTGAGCGCAGCGGCCGGGCCGCTTCCTGAGCCAGTGCCCCTGGCGCTCGGCGGCCCCAAGTACACGTGCCCCGCGGATCAAGGACACCCGCTTGGCCAAGGAGGCCAGAGATGCTCATGACAATAAAAACCCAAAGCCGGTCCTGGGGTGGGATTAGAGGGGGGAGTGGGGCGGGCTGCCGGACTCACCTGTTGAGCCCATTTCTTCTCCTCTTCATGTTGCTGGAGAATTCTGGTGACATCCTTCTGCTGCTGCTCCGCCTGCTCGGATGCGCACAGCTGGGCAGTTGTGGCTGTTGATGAGAAAGCAAAAACTCGTGTGGAGCAGAGGTGGGGGGGGCAGGCAGGGAGGGGGTGGGAGGCTAGGCCCGGTCCTCCGCTCCATCTCAGAACGGTTTGTTTGTTTTATTTGTTTGTTTGAACTGGGGATTAAACCCAAGGGCATTCTACCTCTGAGCTACATCCCAGCCCTTTTTATTATTTTATTTATTTTATTTTTTTGTGGCACTGGAATTTAAACCAGGGTTATTCTACCTTGGAGCTACATCCCCAGCCTGATTTTATTTTTATTTTGAAACAGGGTCTCGCTAGGTTGCTGAGAGTCTCACTACTTGCTGAGGCTGTTCTCGAACCTGCGATCCTCCTGTCTCAGTCTCCCAAGTCCTGGGATTACAGGCATGATAGCCTGGCTCCATAGAACCAATGTTAGCTCCAACCAGCATCCACACTAAAAAAAAAATAATTAGTTGCCAAGATTTAATAACTGGGAAGCTTTTACTGAATAATACTGATTTCCAACTTTTTTTTGAACATTTCAAAGAACTGGCAAGGCCCGCCTTTATGTCAGGCTGGGGCTGGAGTTGAGGGTCGCTGCCTGCTCCTTTGGATAGGACGTGACACTGCAGCCAGCCTGTTCTTTCCCTACTTAGGACATGTATAAGGGGTCACCCTGTCATCTGCCTGAGCTTCTGGGACCTGTGAGCATCTCCTCG
>PVJS01044268.1:0-16720 GCA_004027185.1 Glis glis | reverse complement strand
CCCGGTTTCAAAATAAAGCATAAAAAAAAAAATAGGGCCGGGGGTGTAGCGCAGAGGTAGACCACCCCTGCGTTCAATCCCCAGTACTGCAAAAAAAAAAAAAAAATTACAACTGTAATGAGATAAGAATATATATGATCAAAACGGCTAAAACAACATCAAGTCTTAGTATGTGGAGCAGTTCACTTTTCATATACTACTGCTGGGAGTGTAAACTAGAAAAACTGTTTGACAGTACTCAAAATAGAACATAAACGTCCCTGTGATCCTGGGTAAATCCTCATAGGAATGCACATACATAGGTCCCTAAGACACTTACAATAATATCCAAAGAAAAATTAGTAGTGATAGCCAAAGTCTTATATCAAGTAAAGTATGGAATATTCATATAATGGAATACTATGCAACAGTAAACTTGCTCTGAACAGAGCTAGAAAGTATTTTATGCATGCTTTGTGGGCTGTCTCTGATCGTCTTTTTGGCCCTCCCTTTGAAGTACAAAACCAGCCACAGACTTGTTTGTTGGCTGTTCTAATAAAACTTTATTTATAAAGACTGACAGCCAGTCCACAGGCTGTCATGTTGCTTGCTGTACAGAAAAGAAAATAAATGAGCCATAACAACACAATACTGATGAACATGATGTCTCACAAATATAATGTTGAGACAAAGAAGCCAGACATGAGGGAATACACTGTATGAATCCATTTACAAAGTTCAGAAATAGATAAGATTATATAAGTTAGGAAGAAGCAGTAGCATCTATATTTGTATCACATTGAATCTTCCTATGATGTATAATTACAATACACCAATAAAAGTATTTTAAAAAAAGCCAGGCATGGTGGCCCACACCTATAATCCCAGTACTTGGCAGCCTGAGACAGGAGGATCACAGGTTCGAGACCAGTCTTAGCAAACTGGTGTGACCCTGTTTCAAACCAAAAAATAAAAAGGGCTGGGGGTGTAGCTCAGAGGCAGGACTCCCCTGGGTTAAATCCCCAATACAAAAAAACAAAAAAGCATAAAAAAGGAATAAAGAAGCAGTATTTATCTTTGAGTGTGGGGAAGGAGATAAAGACAGAGAGGGAAGAAGGGCTGTTAATATCGGATGCCCTGATTTCAGCGGGAGTTTCACAGCTTAGATCAATTTGGAAAAATTCATCAAGATGTTCATTTATGATTCACCTGTCTTCATTTTGAATAAAAAGTAAAGCATCTTAATAATCTTCACACATAAGGAGCATGGGAATCTGGGCCACATTACTGAGAGGGCATTGCTCACAGCTCACTGTCCCTGGACATCAACAGTTGGTGCCGTGGGCTCCCGCAGCAGGTTCCCAGAGCCCTACACAGCGTGGTGCCTGCCCTGCAGCCTCACTCCTCCTGGACTGCACTGGACTCTGGAGAATGAGCTGTGATCGGCAGAACGCACACACGGGTGGCAGGAGGCGAATGCAATACAGTGGGAGAAAGGAACAGATGGGGGGATGAAGAGACCCCAAGAAATAAGAGCCTGCTTTTGAACATAATCTGCTGAATAATCTATACAGAGCAGAAAGTAACATAAGCGGCTTAGAAACACAATCTAGAAGGTCACCGAACTTGCCTTTTGGACAAAAATAATGATAATCTTAAAGCTTACCAAGGCTCTTAAGAGACTGTTGAAGGGATTTATTTCCAGTACAACAATTTCTGCCACTCTAACATTAAATGGGCAGGAAGCTTCAGCTTTTCGAGTAAAGGAAAAACCAGACAGATGTTAATATAGTCTTGACTTTTAAGCCCACGCATGCTTTCAACAATTTCTATACCTGATCTTTATCCTATCACTAAACATGGTAAACTGAATTTTACCATGTTCAAATTTTAATTAGCTATTTTAACTTCCAGAGGTCACATGCAATCAGTAAGTTGCCAAGGTGGTAGGCATATACATCAAGAGAAGCAGACTATGCAAAAGCCAGGGACAACAAGATCACACGCATCACGTTAGAAGGATTTACATCCTATTACCATGAGCTTTGATCATGAGCGAAATGAAAGAGTAAAAAAAACAATACACTAAAAGAAATGCAATCTTTTTCAGTTCACTACACTGCACAACTGACATGTGCAAGAAAGTACACTAGAGTTGTAAACACAGATAAAGTCCCTGTCTTAGAGAAGCTCACAGGATAGAGGAGCTGGCAAACCTACGTGTAGCCATAATTTAAATTAAATCTCATAAAAGTTACAAAACATACATAGTGCTATGGGAGCTATGAATTAACAGGAGAGAATTATTAAATGTAGGGGGAGTGAAATGCCAGTGGGAAGAGGCTGAGGAGAGGAAGTCTTCCCAGACAGGGAAGAGTGGAAATGGGTTTTTGAATGATTACAGATGGGAAAGATAAAGGGGGAACAGATGCTTCATGGCAGGCAGAGAACGTGCAAAGGCACGGAGGCAGGACTAAATTGGTTATGTCTGAAGAAAAACAAGTCAGCCAAGAAGCCAGAATATGATGCACCGGACAAACTACAACTGAGACAATGGAGGGACTTGCCAATCACACCAAAACTTGAATTTTATCTTAAACACATTATGGAGCCACTGGGGTGGGAACTGAGGGATTGAGAATGGAGCACAAGGTACCGCGGGGGCATGGCATGGCCCTCCATATACCTTTTTGTATAGTTTTGATATTCAGAACCATGGTTATATCTCATACACACACACACACACACACACACACACACACACACACACACCTCAAATAATTGCTGGGCACTATGATGTGTGTTGGTAGCCTGCACACTTGGGATGTTGAGGCAGGAGGATCACATAAGCCTGGGAGTTCAAGACACCCTGGGCAAAATAGTGAGACCCTGTTTCCGAAAAAGAAAGAAGAAAAGAAAAAGCAAATAATTAAGATCAACCAGTACGTGGGAGCAACCACAAATGGAACCCAAATTAACAAATGAACTGCATTACAAACATGTAACAAAATCATACTAAAGATGGAATGCAGAAGAAAAGAACTAACCACTTTGGAAACCTGTATCTTGACTAAAAACACTGAGGCTAGAGATAAAACAAAGAAGGAAGAAAGGCCATAATAAACTCTGTGGTATTATACTCAAATCAGAGGTATCTCTATGAACTCATGGTTTTTGTTTTGTTTTGCTGTGCTGCTGGGGATTGAACCCAGGGGTGCTCTATCTCTGAGCTACATCCCCAGCTCTTTTTATCCTTTATTTTGAGACAGGATCTCACTAAGTTGCCCAGGTAGGCCTCGAACTTCTATCCTCCTGACTCAGTCTCCTTAGTCACTGGGATTACAGGCATGTCCCACCACACCTGGCTCAACTCATATTTTTTAATATAAACTTTGACAGACAGATGAACAAAGATAAATATAGACAGGTATAAATGTGTTTCTATACATATATTTCCTAGCTCGGTTCTCTGAGTGTAGGAACAATGACACCCCAGTAGTGATGAGGACACTAAGCATCAAAATATTGATTTCTCGACATCAACCTCCAATAAACAGAACCAGGACTACTTAGAGAAAAGTCTGAGTGAAAAACCAGGGCAAGGAACACACCAGATGTGTCTGGAACATTTCATGGTGCCAATGAATAAGGAAGTGCTCAAAAAAAGATGAGACTCATCAAAAGGGCAATAGCACCTAACTAAAGGGGCCAAATCTGTTACAATTTAAATGACAAAATTATAAATTATACATTTACTATAACTCATAGGATAAAATAAAGATCTGCAAACCCATAGTGATAAAAATAGCCAAATGCACAAAAAAATGGAAGAAATGGCTAAGCTCTTTCTTCTAGAGTCTTAATAGGTAAATGTAGAAAAAAATTATGGATATGGACAACCATGTGACAAATATCACATATTAAAGGAGTCAAAAGAGGTAACAAATAATGCAATGTTTGATCCTAGATTGGATCATGGTCCAAACAAAAGACATTGAAACAGTTGACAAAATACAAATATAGTGTGGAAACTAGTTAACAGTATTGTATCAGTGTTACCTTCCTGATTTTGGTAATTTTACTGTAATTAACATTTGGGGGAGGTGGGTTAAGGGTATTACAACTTAAATAATTCTGAGATTATTTCAAAATGGAAAGTTAAAAAGATAGAGAGGATTGACTATGAGTCATGATCTTCTTAATCCAAAACCCAGTTCCCTTTTTTCGCAATACCAAATGTTAAACTGACAAAGTCTTATACCTATAAAAAAGACATATATGCATATATGTATAAATGAGAAGTTTGAAAGTATGAACAAATAGATTGAAAATACAACTGAAAAAGAATTAGGAATTTAGAAAATAAAACTAAAACTGAAGTTTAAAAAATTAAGTAGATAAATTACAAATTGGATACAGATGAAGAGTGGATCGGTAAATTGGAAGATACATCTAAAAAAAAAGTATCCAGGAGGATTCCCAAATAGATACAGAAACATAACCATCAAAGAGACATGAAGAGAGCTGGGCATGGTGGCGCACGCTTGTAATCCCAGTACTTGGGAGGCTGACATAGGAGGATCCAGGTTCGCAGCCAGCCTCAGCTACTTAGTGAGGCCCTCTGCAACTTAGTGAGACCCTGTTTCAAAATAAAAAATAAAAAATAAGGCTGAGTGTGTAGCTCGGAGATAGAATGCCCCTGGGTTCCATCCCAGGTACCAGAAAGAAAGAGAGCGCGAGAGCGATGAAGAGTCGTGGATGATGAAGTAAACAGGTCTAACACCCACCTAAAATGAGTGCTAAAAGAAGATAATGGAGAGACTCACTAGGAAGATGGCACCAATCTTCGAATCCAGAAAGGCCAACAAATAACAAGCAAGGGAAAAAGACATAAACATGAAACTGTAAACCACCAAATAAAAATCAATCTATTTTTTTTAATATACTGGGGATTGAATTCAGGGGCATTCTACCTCTGAGCTACACTCCTAGCCCTTTTTAATTGTGAAACAGGTATCGCTAAGTTGCTGATGCTGGTCTCGAACCTACGATCCTCATCTTAGCCTCCCAAGTACTGGGATTACAGGGGTGCACTGCACCCAGCTATAAAAAGCAACCTTTAAAACAGCAGAGGGGATGGGGGTATAGCTCAGTGATAGAGCACTTGCCTAGCAAGTGTGGGGCTCTGGGTTCAATCCCCAGCATCCTACCTCCCTCAAAAAAAAAAAATAGCACAGAGTAAAAGAACCATCTACAAATGAGTATCAATTAAGGTGATTGCAGATTTCTCAATAGCAAACAGCAACAATGGGAACCAGAAGAAAGAGGACTATTATTTCAATGAGCTAAGAGAGACAAGATCAACCCTGCCTTCTATAGTGACAGTCAATTCCCTTGAAAACAATAAACATTTCCAGGCAACCCAAACCCAGTGCTTACCATCAACAGACATACACTAAATTATAATGGGGGTGACCTTTGTGCAGTGGGAAAATGATCCCAGATGGAAGACTTTAAAGGCAAGAATAATGGTGACGCGTAAAGATGACAAGCAAGTAAACAGCTAGCAAACAAATGAAAGATGTTTAGTCTTATTATCCATCGGAAACAAATGAAAAAAATCACAATGTGGTCCCACTGCATGGTACATGGAATGAATGGCCAAAATTTAAAGTCATGTTGGCAAGGACGTGGAGCAAATGGGACTCTTGTACCTGTGGTGGGAGTTAACTGGTACAGCCCCTTTGAAAAACTGCTCAGCAGCATCTATTAAGTTGAACACATGAACATGAGCATTTCTCCGCAATTCCACCCCCCAGTATATCACCAACACTAATGACACATGTGTGGCAAAACACACTGACACATTGATGGGGTTCAGGACACATGACAAAATATGGCATTTCTGAAAACTGCAGAAGCAAGAAGGCCTCTCTGCCCTTCTCCACTGAAGGAGGCAGGCCAGGACAGAGTTCTCTGGCCCTCCTCTGAAGTAGGTCTACAACACTCATCCCAGAGGTGCCCTCCATGTATCTCAGGGAAAGGAGTGCCCTTATCTCTGAAGACACAGGAACAAAGAACAGAATCTAAACAAATAGGCCTTGAGAGTTCCCCAGTTTATTGCCATTACATCAAGCCTCCTTTGTCCAATCATACTTCTTCAGAACTGTCCGCTCAACATCAAATTTAGCATAAAAACACACAGGTGTCCCTGCTTCCTTGAATATTCATTTTTGAAGTCTCCATGTCACATAAACCCTATATTAAATACTTTGTATGCTTTTCTCTTGTTTATCGGCCTCAGCCATGAACCTAGCAACTGCTAAGAAACAGGATTACAAGCGTGCGCCACCACGCCTGGCAAAACAATATTTATTTTAAGACAGAATGAATGATGAGCAAAGACACTGGCAAGGAGCCAGGCGTGGTGGCGCACACTTGTAATCCCAGTACTTTGGGAGGCGGAGACCGGAGGATCCGGGTTCGAGGCCAGCCTCAGCTCTCTCTCTCTCTCTCTCTCTCTCTCTCTCTCTCTCTCTTACTTGGTGAGGCCCTCCACAACTACGTGAGACCCGGTTTCAAAATAAAGTATAAAAAATAGGGCCAGGGGCGTAGCGCGGAGGTAGAACGCCCCTGTGTTCAATCCCTGGTACCGCAAAAAGAAAAAAAAAAAAGATACTGGCAAGGATATACAGAGAAGATACTGCACTCTTATTGCATCTTATCAGGTGGCCCACAATTTGGATTTGTGTTATTACTGATGCTATTCACTCTGATGAGCTGGTTTCAGTGGTACATGTCAGGCTTCTCTGCTGTAGAATTACTTACTCTTGCCTTTGCAATTAGTAAGTATTTCATAGGGAGATACTTTAAAGCTACGCAAATACTGTGTTCCTCGTCAAGCTTTTCATTAATGCATTCACTCACTGTTACATTTCTATTACTCATTCATTTATTCAGTAAGTTATAATCCATTACTGTTACTGTTTACTATAATCGATTACTACCATTATTCACGTGGTGGCCCAACTCTCCCAGATTTAGCCAGTGGAAATCTCTCTAATACGGCTTGTAGGCCACTTTGACGTGACCCTATCATTTTTAAATTGTTTCCTTACTTTCTGAAACGACATGTTTCATGGTCTTGTTTTGTACTTTCTTACCCTGGAAGCTGCTATATCTCCAAGGAGACCTGGTTATTTTTATTAGAGAATGGCATTTAAAAATCAAGATCCAGGTGCTAGATATGTTCATGCATATCATGCATATCCCACTGACACTGGGACTACTTTCAGGCACTGTTAATGAACAGAGAAAGAGAATGTACATGCAAATGCAGACCTATATACATACACACATTTACATCTCTACCCACAAGACTTTTGAAGGAACTCAACAAGGTGATTTTGTAAAAGTTTACATGAAAATTTCAAAGCCCAAGAAGGATCAAAATTCTCCATCAGAAGATAGTAGTGAGGGGACTTGCCCTACCAACCATCAATTACATCACAAGAACTGCATATTAATGTAGAAAGATTTGGTTATTTAATAATGGTACTTGTACATATGTTTACCCATGTGGGGGAAAATTTAAAGTGAGTTCCCATTCCGCTTTCTATATAAAAATAAATTCCAATTTAACTGAACATTTGCATGTAAAAGGCAAAATTATAAAACTTTTAGTAGACAATAAAAGTATATATATATGGCTTCTAAAAGATTAACAATATAGAAAAGGAAAACCATTAAGACAAATAATAAATTCATTCTACATTACACCATAAAGAAAATAAAAGGATAAGCAACAAATTAAAAAACATATCGCCAACAAAATATGAGTATCCAGGATGTATAATTCTTACAGATAGGTAAGAAAGCAAACAATTCAAGAAAAAATAGAGTTGAAAAAGGAAAGGAAACACAGAAGGTCCTTGTATGTATGAAATGATGCTGAGTTTCTTTAAGAATCAGGGAAATATAAACAGAAAGCACCTTTACATACCTATTAGTTTGACTAAAAATATTTTTTGTGTTTTGTTTTTTTGGGTTTTTGTTTGTTTGTTTGTTTTGGTGGTACTGGGGATTGAATCCAGGGGCATTCTACCTCTGAGCTATACCCCCAGCCATTTTTTAATTTTTTCATTTGGAAACAGGATCTCACTAGGTTGCTGAGAGTCTTGCTATGTTGCTGAGGCTGTCCTTGAACCTGCAATCCTCCTGTCTTAACTCCCTAGGATTACAGGAGTACGCCACCACGCCTGGCTACTTTGACTAAATTTAAGAAGTCAGATAAGTGTCAGTAGCGAAGATGTGGAGCAATTAAAGTGTTCAGATACACTGGTATGATCACTTTGGAAAACAGAGAAGCATGGGCATATCCTACCATCCAGCAACTTCATCCCTAAATTTATACTCACCAGGAGGCATGTTCATAACCACAGAAAACTGCAAACACCCAAATCCCAAGAGTAAAATCAGGAAACAAAGTGGGTTTTGTTTCCGGATTCTTGTTTTGTTTCCAGCAAAGTCAGTGAACAACAATGCTGAATGCATCAAATGGAAGAATTTAAGGGATCAATGTCCTTAAATACCTTTTCAGAAAGAAATTAATTATAAAGTAAAATAAAATAAAAATTAAGGTCAGACTCAAGGCTCAAAGAAGGCTGGGTTAATATCACTTTCTAGTCATTAAAAGCTTCCCACGGTTTTGTAGTAGGTATTGTGGATGTTTCCAAGACATATGCAATTAAGTCCTCCAGGATATAACAACATAATTCCCCATAGCTTTGGATACAATATTAGATTAAGCAAAATAAAACAAAGCTGCAGGGCTCATTTGTTACAGAACAAAATACTTAAATTCATCAAGTTCAGTTAAAACACTTGAGAAGGCATCATTCACACTGGTTTTTCAAAAGAAAAAAAAGTACGTATTTATAGAAAAGGCAAACAAATCTATTGGGTTAGCTGCAGGGACAAGTATGGTGTAGGCCCATACCAATTGGATTATCGATTCCTTCAAATATGCAATATATGTTAGAACAGTATAACTTTTAACCAAAACATATTAAACATTTCAGATCAATAAAACTAGACTTAAAAAAGAAACAAACAAAAATAACCTTGTGTGAGCAGAAGGCTCAGCGCTGGAGTCACCATTTGCTAAACAGATCTGGCCACAGAGAGAGGCGCACTCAGAAGCCTGGTCACCACCCTCACAGCAGACGCTCTTCATACCACTTCAGGGTAACAAATTCTAACCATTTGAAAAAACGGTAAGCCGTATTTGGTATCAAGGATACTATTATTTTAGGGTTTAAATGTTATATAGTGGTGTTCAGAATTTAGACTATTATGGACCATATTTTATACAGGCAGCAGAATGTAGGAAATCTTTAAAACAGATGGTACAATTACATAGAGACATCAAGCGACAGTTCTAGCTGATTCAGCTCTAATTCATTTTGTTTGCTTTCTAACAGCACTATTTCAAAAAGAGCAACTCCATAGCCCACAGAAGAGAGTTTTATTTTAAGTAGAGGTGACATCTTTACTTATATAAGAAGCAATTATACAGGTTAACAGAAGAAATGAACTGCTGTAGAATCCACTAGAGAGAGATTTCGGCAAACCATTAGTTTTCACTCTCCAGGGTATGTACTAAGAGTATCAGCCTAACAGTCATTGAATTTATTAAGCCATAATTTTGCTACATGAATTCTCCATTCTTTCTTCCAGAACACACTGAACAAGTTAGATGGAAATGTTTGCTTTCCTTTCTACAGTAACAACTGTGCATTTGGCCTGAATTCTAAATAATCCGGTTCTTTATAAAATTTTTGAAATTCAGCCAATATACAGATCTTCTCACTAAAAATAAGCACAAAGGAAACAGACTCAAATCATAACTGTCCTATTTAACTACTCAAAATGGGGAGGGCAGTGTTCTCAGGCAAGCTAGATAAACACACAGAGAATGCACTATGGCCATATATGCTCTGCTGTCACCAAAACAGAGCTGTTTTTAAGAATTCAATGCAGGAACATTCAATTGGCTGTTTGATGGCATACATCAGCATCAATGTTTAAAATCTATGGATTTAACACACAATGACATAATGTATTTCTACACTGGTTAGGCACTAGGTATGATGATCAGTTTTCTCTATTAACTTGGTGGGGCTACAGTACTCAGTTATTTAATCAAACACTCATCTAGGGCTGGGGTGTAGCTCAGTGGCATAGAGGGTGCTTAGCATGTGTGGGATCCTGTGTGCAATCCAGGGTCTAAAGGGAAACAAAAAGCACTAATCTAGGTGTTACTGTGAAGGGATTTTGTAGATGTGGCTGACATCTATAATCAATTGACTTTAAAGAGAGAAAATTATCCCCAGTCATGTGGGTGGCCCTCATTCAATCAGCAGAAAGCTCTTAAGACAAAACAGAAGGTTCCCAAAGAAGAATTGTGCCTCAAGACTTCAGCACTGACTGCCTGAGTTTCCAGCCTGCCAGCCTGCTCTACAGATTTCTCACTTGCCAGCCCCAACTGCCTGAGCCAATTTTTCCTTAAAATCAATAAATCTCTCTCTCCATCTAAGCATATATATTTATATACACACAACTCCTACTGGTTCTGTTTCTCAAGAAAACCTTTGAACAAAAGACCCAGAATAGCCAAAGCAAGCCTGAGCAATAAGAACCATGGAGGAGGTGTCACAATACCTGATTTCAAATTATACTACAGAGCTGTAGTAACAAGAACAGCATGGTTTTGGCATAAAAACAGATGCAAAGCATAATAGAATAGAAGATACAGAGACAAATCCTCACACTTACAGCCAGTTGATTTTTGACAAAAGTGCTGAAAATATACACTGGAGAAAATATAGCCTTTTCAACAAATGGTGTGGAGAAAACTGGATTTTCATATGTAGAATGAACTTAGAACCCTATCTCTCACTCTGTACAAAAGTCAACTTGAGGTGGATCACGGAACTAAAATCAGACCAGAAACTGCAATTACTAGAAGAAAAGAGGACCAACTCTCTAACATATAGGCACTGGTAGAAACTTCCTCAGTAAGAATCCTAAAGCTCACAAAATAAAATCAAGAATGAATAAATGAGATGCCATCAAATTAAAAATATCTTCTGTGCAGCAAAGGATACAATCAAGAGTCTGAAGAGAGAGCCTACATATTGGGATAAAATCTATGCCAGTTACTCCTCTGATAGAGGGCTAATATCTAGAATATATAAAGAACTCAGAAAACTTAACATCAAACCCCCCCAAATAACCCAATTATAAAATGGGCTATTGAGCACCGGGCGTGGTGGTGCACACTTGTAATCCCAGTAATTGGGAGGCGGAGACCGGAGGATCCGGGTTCACTGCAAGTCTCAGCTACTTAGTGAGGCCTCTGCAACTTCGTGAGACCCGGTTTCAAAATAAACTATAAAAAATAGGGCCAGCAATGTAGCTCGGAGATAGAAAGCCCCTGGGTTCAATCCCCGGTACCGCAAAAAAAAAAAAAAGTGCTATTGAAATGAATAGATACTTCTCAAAAGATGAAACACAAATGGTCAACAAATATATGAAAAATGTACAACATCATTAGCAATCAGGGAAATGAAAATTAAAACTACCCTGAGGTTCCATCTAACTCCAATAAGAATGGCAATCATCAAGAATACAAGCCGGGCGTGGTGGCGCACGCTTGTAATCCCAGTACTTTGGGAGGCGGAGACCGGAGGATCTGGGTTCGCGGCCAGCCTCAGCTCTCTCGCTCTCTCTCTTTCTCTCTCCCTGTCTCTTTCTCTCTCTCTCTACTTAGTGAGGCCCTCCACAACTTCGTGAGACCCGGTTTCAAAATAAAGTATAAAAAATAGGGCCGGGGGTGTAGCGTGGAGGCAGAACACCCTGGGTTCAATCCCCAGTACCGCAAAAAAAAAAAAAAGAATACAAACAATAATAAATGCTGGAGAGGATGTGGGGAAATAAAAATTCTTATACACTCTTGGTGGGATTGTAAATTAGTACAACCTCTATGGAGATCAGTATAAAGGTTCTTCAAAAGACTAGGAATGGAATCACCATATGACCCAGCCTGTCATTGTTCAGTATTTTTCCAAAAGAATTAAAGTTAGGATACTATAGTGATATATGCATGCCCATGTTTACAGCAGTGCAATTCACATCAGTCATATTATAGAAGAACCAACCTAGGTGTCTGTGATAGTCAATCTAGTTTGTTAACTTGACCTGATCATGACACACCCAAGATCATGTGACTTTGGGTGTGTAACAGCAGATTAAACAGAAAGCCTGCCCTGAATGTAGGCAGCAGGATTCTGATAGGTGCAGGACTTAGATAAAAGAGGGAGAAGCCAGGTAGAGCGATGCGTGACTCTTTCCGAAGAAAAACGCATCTGCTCTCGCCTGATATCGTCGGCCCCCGGAACTTCGCCGTTTCTCTGAAGAGCTTCTTGATCTTCTGCTCTCTTCTGAGATCTTCGGCCTCCAGCCCTTCGAACTGAAACTTCACCATCGTTTCTCCGAAGAGCTTCCTGATCTTCACATCTTGGACTGGGACTGAATTAGTGGTTGCTCCGATCCTAAGACTCCAGATCTTAGACCACTCAACCAGCTACTGGTTCCTCTAACTCTCCACGTGCAGTCAGAACTTGGGACTACATTGCTTCAAACTGTAAGCCCATCTGATAAATCTCTTTTTCAAATATACTCATTCTGTGAATTCTGTTAATCTAGTGAACCCTGTCCAATACAGTGTCCATCAACAGATGAATGGATATCGATAATGTGGTATATACATACAATGGAACTTTATTCACCCATAAAAAACAAAATTATGTCATTTGCAAGAAAATGGACAGAACTAGAGAATATATTATACTAAGTGAGATCAGCCAGTCTCAGATAGTCAAGGGTATTGACTTTTGGTTATTTTTTCAGCTATTTTCTCTCACATGTGGAAGCTAGAACGCAAATAGGAAACAAACGGGAACTCAGTCAAATGGGGAGAGAAACCAGTGGAATAGTGGAAGGGGCTGGGGAAGGGAGGTGGGGAGGGAAAAAAACGAGGCTTGAGAAAGGAGACAGTTCAAATAAGCTTACATCCGTACATGAAGGTCTCATTACCGATCTCACTAACATGTACGAGGAGGGAGGAAGGGGGAGAGGAGTGGGATTCAGAGGGAAATACATCAAGTGATGTGCACATGTATTTACGTATCACTCTGAATCTCACTATGATGTACAATTACAACGCACCAATAAAAGTATAAAGGAAAATAAAATAAATTTTAAGAACAGATCAAGAATGTGGAAATGAGCCAATTATCCAACAACAGAAATATTATAGAAAATTATGGCGCATCAAAAATATAACCTACAAGCCGGGCGTGGTGGCACACGCTTGTAATCCCAGTACTTTGAAAGGCGGAAACCGGAGGATCCGGGTTCGCGGCCAGCCTCAGCTCTCTCTCTCTCTCTCTCTCTCTCTCTCTCTCTCCGTCTCTCTCTCTCTCTCTCCTTAGTGAGGCCCTCTGCAACTTCGTGAGACCCGGTTTCAAAATAAAGTATAAAAAAATAGGGCCGGGGGCGTAGTGCGGAGGTAGAACGCCCCTGCGTTCAATCCCCGGTACCGCAAAAAAAAAATATATATATATATAACCTACAATTTATTGTCCTTTAATGTGACAATAATGAAGACTATATGCAAACCTGCAGAAATAATTGGTAACATGTTAAGATAGAAAGTAAAATAATATGCCTACCCCTACCAAGATTATAACTATGTACAGAAAGAAAAGTGTACTTGCTGTATGGTCAAGCAAAGACTGGACATACTCAGAAAGTGGAAGTAATTGCTATATTGGAGTTGATAGACCTACGGAGCACTATTTTATCTTTCAATACTCTTTTAATAATGGAGTAGATGAAATAGGAAGAAAATCTAGGCATCATGGGATTGTAAGATTAGCACAAAAACAATACAAAAATAAATCTATAGCCAAGTGTCATGGAAAGCAGTCAGAGAAAGCTACAGAGAGCCAAATGTTAAATTGTACAGATGAATTCTAACAAGTGAACTAAAAGAGGCGTCACTTTAGAAACTTACAAAGCTACCAGACAGGGCAGTTCAGCACAAAGTTAGGGACACAAATCTTAAGCAGAGAACTGATTAATAAATAACTGAGATGAGGAAGTATCTGTGAGTGACGCAGATAATGCTGGGAAAGAAGAAAGCGGTGGTAATCTGAGGAAGGAAAAAAGGATGAAAGAATTAAGGGTGAGGAAATGTTTTGTTTTATGGTTTTTCAAAGTACTAGAATGGAACTCTGGGTCTTGTAAACACTAGGCAAGTGCTTGACCACTGAGCTACACTTGAAAAAAGGTCTTTAAGACTGAAAACTAGGAGAGTGAATGATTTGTAAAGGGAAAAACAAACTACAAAAGAGAAGGAGCATTATGAAATGGCTCTTGGAGACCACATAAAACAAAGACTCAAGTTATAAGAAGCACAATCTGGCTTTCTCTCTCTCTCTCTTTCTCTCTCTCTCTCTTTAACTGTACTTGGGATTGAACCCAGGGGTGCTCTACCACTGAGCAACATTGCCAGTTCTTTTAAAATTGTATTTCGAGGCTGGTCGTGGTGGCACACACCTGTAATCCCAGTACATGGGAGGCTGAGACAGGAGGAACAAAGGTTTAAGACCAGCCTCAGAAATGTAGCAAGGCCCTCAGCAATTTAGTGAGATTTTCTTTCAAGATAAAAAATATAATAGGAGTCAGGCATGGTGGTGCATGCCTGTAATCCCAGTACTTGGGAGGCTGAGACAGGAGGATCACAAGTTCAAGGACAGCCTCCACAAGGAAGTGAGACCCTCAGCAACAGAGCAAGACCTTGTTTCAAAAAAGAAAAATAAAAAGGGCTAGGTGTGTAGCTCAGAGGTAGAATGCCTCCTAGTTCAATCCCTAGTACCACATAAGTAAAATAAATTCAAATAATAAAATAAGATAAAAAATAAAATAGTGCTGGGGATGTAGCTCAGAGATAGACTTCCCCTGGGTTCAATCCTTAGTATGAAAGGACAGGACGGGATGGGACAGGACAGGATGGGACAGGATGGGAGGGAAGAGGAGGGGAGGGGATGAGAGGAGGGGAGGGGAGGGATGGAAGGAGGGAGGAAGGGAGGAAGGAAGGAATTGTATTTCAGACAAGGTGATAAGTTGCTAAGGCTGGCCTTGAGCTTGTAATCCTCCTGCCTCAGCCTCCCAAGTACCAGGATTACAGAATGTGCACCACAGTTCCGTGTGTGTGTGTGTGTGTGTCCCTGAGCACATGCACATGCGCATAGGCATTGAATTGAATTCAAGGATGTTCTATTTCCAAGCAAAACCCCCAATCCTGTTTTAAATGTATGTATGTACGGATGGATGGATGGATGGATGGATGGATGGATGGATCTGGGAACTGAACCCAGGGGCATTCTATCTCTGTGCCACACCTCCAGCCCTATTTTTTATTTTGAAACAGGGTTTCAAAATAAAATAAAATAAATTCTCACTAAGTTGCCAAGGGCCTCACTAAGTTGCCAAGGGCCTCACTAAGTTGCTGAGGCTGGTTGCCAACCTGTGATACTCCTGTCTCAGCCAACCAAATACTGGGATTACAGGCGTGCACCACCATGACCAGGTATTTTTTATTTTTAAAACAAGGTCTCACTAAGTTGCTGAGGGCCTCACTAAATTAATGAGGCTGACTTCAAACCTATGATCCTCCTGTCTCAGTCTACCAAGTACTGGAATTATAGGCATGTGCCACCACACCAGGCTATTCTTTTTCTTCATGATATATAAAATAAAGATTGGTGTGTCTTATACCTGGAGGCATCTTACATTCAATAAAATGTGGTACCTTCTATCCTTACAAACTGTTCTTGCATGTTACTACATGAATACAATAGGAAAGAGAGGAGAGCAAAGGAAATGGATTTCTAAAGTCCTTTTTTTATATAACAGATACAAGTATGAACTGAGGACGTGGCTCAGTGGTAGAGTACTTGCCTTGCATTCTGCAGGCCCTGGGTTCTATTCCCATCACCTAATTAAACAGCGAACATTTCACCAACCAGATTACTGATTCTATCATTCATTGATGCCCATGGTCCTGAATGAACAAAATGTATTCATGTTCTTAACTGTAAAACATAAGTCCCACATACACACATTTCACAGCATGCCATGTAGTGACAGCCATGTTACAGCACAAGAAAAGTGCTATTTAAGGAAAAAGAACTAAAACAAAACAGCATACATTGATTTGCACATAATGTACTTTAAGACAAATTTTTCTACTGAACAAAAACCAGAATCAGGGATATTTTTATTAAAAATATTAATCTTTTAGCTGGGTGTGATGGCACACGCCAGTAATCCCAGTACTTGGGAGGCTAAGACAAAAAAATCACAAGTTCAAGGACAGCCTCAACAATGTAGTGAGACCCTCAGCAACCTAGCAAGACCCTGTTTCAAAAAAAACAAACAAGCCGGGCGTGGTGGCGCACGCTTGTAATCCCAGTACTTTGGAAGGCGGAGACCGGAGGATCTGGGTTTGTGGCCAGCCTAAGCTCTCTCTCTCTATCTCTCTTTCTCTCTCTCTCTCTCTCTCTCTCTGTCTTTCTCTCTCTCTCTCTCTCTCTCTCTCTACTTAGTGAGG
>PVJS01044267.1:0-16722 GCA_004027185.1 Glis glis | reverse complement strand
AAAAAAAAAAAAAAAAAAAAAAAAAAAAAAAAAAAAAAAAAGATCAGCTTATGAGGCTGTAGTGAACTAAAAACAATCATTTTTTAAACTTTTAAACTTAAAGGGCCTTAGAAGTTATCTAATTCAAGATTAGGTTATAGAAGAGACTACTGAAACCCTGAAACCCTGCAGGTAATTTGACTAAAGTCATCCAGTTAATTTTTACATATATATTTATATATATGAATGGAGGTAAAAATAGTATAATATGAGGGTGGTGGGAGTAGTGACAGTGTGGCTAATGTGTCTGAAGAAGAGAGTCTACAGCTTCAAGAGACGAATTTGGGACCAGGATCCTTGGAAATAGGTGATATGGAACACCCTAGAATTTTGATCTGCTAAGCCTCAGGTTGGTTGCTTTGGTGGTGATTAATGTGGAGGCTCACTTAGTCATTTAATCATTTATTTACCAGGCATTTTGTTGACTGCCTGCTATATTGTAAATGCAATGCTAAATATTGGGCTACAACTATGAATAAATTGTGTACCTGCACTCATGAAGCTCTTCTACTACTAAAACAGTACAAGAGGGAATACTTTCTTTTGCCATTTCACTCTCTCAAAAAAAAAAAATCCAGTTTTGTCACATTAGTGACCTACTGTTTTTATAACCTACAAGTCTTTGCTGTTTATTTGCCTTAATTTTTTTTTTTTTTTGCGGTATCGGGGATTGAACCCAGGGGCATTCTACCTCCGAACTACACCCCCAGCCCTATTTTTTATTCTTTTATTTTGAAACAGTGTCTCACTAAGTTGCAGAGGGTCTCACTAAGTAGCTGAGGCTGGCCGTGAACCCGGATCCTCCGGTCTCAGCCTCCCAAGTACTGGGATTACAAGCGTGCGCCACCACGCCCGGCTTATTTGCCTTAATATTTTGAAGGAATGTAGAAAATCGAGATCTGATCACAACACTAGACAAGCTGTGTCCTAGGTTGTGGGAGGTGTGAAGAAAAAGTACCTGAGACTTTTTCACCCTTAGACTTTAGGCTTTAAAGAGGAAATTGGGGGGCTATTGAGAATCAAACCCAGGGCCATTCTATTTCTGAGCTACACCCCCAGCCCCTTTTATTTTTTATTTAGAAACAGGATCTCGCTAAGTTTCTGAGGCTGGCCTCGAACCTGCGACCCTCCTGTCTCAGCCCTCCAACTATTGGGATTACAGGCGTGCACCACCACACCCAACTGGGAAATGTTTTTGAACAGTCACTAGAGTCACCTGTTGCCTTTGCTGATTCTGCTTTTGGCCTTCCCCCAGAAAATGGGATTGGAGGGAATGGGAGGACAGGTGGTACCTGGAGTATTATGAATGAGTCCTCTCTACAGAGCACTGTAAACCTGGCAGGATTTGGTCCAAGATTGTTCTTCTTCACTCTATTGCTTCCTCAGCCAGGACTGTTAACCTCAGAGGAATGTTGGATTGGTGCCAAGCTGTCAGGTCAGGGACATAGTTTCTGCTGAAGTCAAATCTCCAAGAAGAGACCTCTTTCAGGGGAACTTACTTGGCAGTCATTTATTCTGGGTGGAGAAAGACAACTTTGGGTAGGCATATTTTCTGGGTTCATGAAGTCAGTAGACAGAGATTGACTTTTGTTATGAACCCTTGGGATCCCTACTCTGCTTTGCAGAATCGCTTATTGTTTTATTTTGAGTAGTTTTAGCAATCAGTTTACTCCTCCCATTTCCTTTGCTAGCATCAGTACACTTGTCAACCCTAAAATTATCCAGTTTATAGTATTCATTTATTCAGCAAATATTTACTTGGTTTGTGTGCCAAGCACTAGGCCAGTATCAAGTGATCCATGCTGGGGTAGTGAACAAAACACATGAGTTTCCTGTTTCTTTTCTTTTTTTTTTTTTTGTTTTCAGTATTGCGGATTGAACCCAGGGGCATTTTACCTCCGAGCTCCACCCCCAGCCCTATTTTTTATTCTTTATTTTGAAACAGGGTCTCACTAAGTTGCAAAGGGCCTCACTAAGTAGCTGAGGCTGGCCGTGAACCCGGATCCTCCAGTCTCAGCCTCCCAAGTACTGGGATTACAAGCGTGCGCCCAGCTGAGTTTCCTGTTTCTAAGATTCTATATTTAAAGAGATGGCTAGACGACAAGCAATTAAAATAATTTCCGAGTATATCAAGTGCCAGGAAAGCAATGAACAAGGTGCCATGTTAGAGAACATTGCAGGTGGGAGTTCTTTAGGGTGGTAGCCTGCATCTTCCTTCTTTCATTTTGGATAAGCAAACTCATGGAAGAAATTTAATACTCTAGAAAAGTAGAGGAAAAGCATTATTCAGAGTGATTTGTGGTTAATGTAGAAGTTAAGATATTAATGTTAATGAAGAATTAGGGAATTAAATGTTATTCTTCATGATAAATTTTAAATTGCAACTGAAATGAATGAGCTAGGATAGTTATTTTCCCCATTTGGTTTAAGCGGTTGTGGACACTGGGCTGTCGTTATCCTGTTCCAGTATAATTTGAGCCTTATGTATTTATTTCCTTCTTAGGTGGAGACCTGAATTTTGATCTGTGTCCTACCCACATCCAGCTGCCTGAAAGTACTTGATGATCACATGACCCTGGACATGGATGCTGTCCTGTCGGATTTTGTTCGTTCCACAGGAGCAGAGCCAGGGCTGGCCCGTGATCTCCTGGAAGGTAAGGAGTCGTGGTGTGGAGTGGGGACAGGGGACAGAAAATGAGAAAAGGGAAAGTAAATGTGATGTTTATTGTTAGGATGATTTGGAATATTAAGGTGATCAGCTTTGATATTTGTGTATGGTAGGCTCCCCATATCAGTTACTTCTAATGATCTATTTTGCATTTGACCCACAAAAATTTTAAAATTCAAAATTCCCTTTTCACCTTGTATTTATTGGGGTAGCTTTATCCACAGTCAGTTTATGTTCAGGTAATGCAAGTGAAAATTTATATTAGTCCACTAAAAACATAATTCTATATCTGTAAGACTTCTTCTTTGTATATAAATGACGTTTTTTGAATTTTTATATTTGGGATCATCCAGGGTTTTCTTATTTGGGTATTTTTTTTTTTTTTGTACTTTGGATTGAACCCAGGGGCATTCTATCTCTGAGCCATACCTCCAGCTCCATTTTATTTTTTATTTTGAAAGAGGGTCTCACTAAGTTGCTGAGACTGACTTTGAACCTGCGATTCTCCTGTCTCAGTCTCCCAAGTATTATATAGGTAATTCTATGTTGAGTGAATTAATGTTTTAATTTTGCTGCTCTCGCTTATTTATATTTGTATATGCTGTAGGTTTGAATATTCTAGATTTTGAGGCCCTGAAGGATTGGAATCATGTCCATAGGATTCTTGGTTTAGAGTAATAAACCAACAAATGATGAAAGTATATAATGGCACAAACAAGCAAGCCTATGGGGAACGGGCGAGTTCTCAACATGCATAGGTAATTTTTTAGATTATCAGCCATTAGCAAGGTGTTACAGCCTGACATTTGCCTAGCTACCTGTGAGAAGAGCTTGAGTTTGGAAATTGAAGATCAGGGTTTAAGTTCCAGTTTACTAATTCAGTACAACTTTGCCCTTCGCTTGCATTTTCAGTTTCTACTACTTTCCCCACACTGCCTGCGCTCCAGCCAGGCTTGACTTACCACCTCTCCCTGAGCACAGTAGGTTGTTTCCTACATGTGTAGTATCCTTTCTTCCATAATTCTCATCCTGCAAGATTCAGCTTAAAAGACTCTTCTTTTATAAACTAATCCTTAACCATTCCCCACTCCTCTTGTAACATGTGTCAGATACCTATAAGTGTTCAAGATGTGCAAGGTACTTGAGATATATTATTTTATCCTAACCATCCTGTTATAACTTTTATTTTTATTTTTTATTTTTTTGGTACTGGGGATTAAACCCAGGGGCATTCTACCTCCGAGCTACACCCCCAGCCCTATTTTTTAATTTTTTTGCGGTACTGGGGATTGAACCCAGGGGCATTCTACCTCCGTGCTACACCCCCGGCCCTATTTTTTATACTGTATTTTGAAACCGGGTCTCACAAAGTTGTGGAGGGCCTCACTAAGTAGAGAGAGAGAGACTGGGAGAGAGAGAGCTGAGGCTGGCCGCGAACCGGGATCCTACAGTCTCCACCTCCCAAAGTACTGGGATTACAAGCGTGCGCCACCACGCCTGGCTCCTATTTTTTATTCTTTATTTTGAAACAGGGTTTCTCTAAGTTGCGGAGGGCCTCCCTAAGTAGCTGAGGCTGGCTGTGAACCCGGATCCTCCTGTCTCAGCCTCCCAAGTACTGGGATTACAAGCGTGTGCCACCACGCCCAGCTCTGTTATAACTTTTAAAGATGAGGTTCATTGAAGTAGGATTTGAACCTAGGCAATTTGGTTTCAGAGTGTGACTCTTAATAGTTATGTTACAAATGATTGCTTGCATGTGTGTATGTGCACACATAAACACTCATGAAAGAAAAGTTGAGAGTGCTGTGAGCGTGAAGAGAGAAACTTGATTTAGCTCTAGCTCCAGAGTGCAGGGAGGCCTTTGAGGAAGTGACATTTGTGCTGAACCTTGAAGGACAAGTAGATGCAGCCAGATAAAAGGAGGTAGAAGAGAGTGTTTATGCAGGAGAAATAGCTTACACAAGGACCCTAAAATGAGAGAGTTTGCCTTGGTGGAGAAACCAACAGTGAGCAAGATGGGGAGAGTGGGTTAAGAGTGGTGGGAAGCTGGTGAGATAGGCTGGAAGCATATTGAGGGTGGGGGTTGGGCCATGCTAAGGAGTTTAAACTATAT
Source organism: Glis glis (assembly GCA_004027185.1). Classification (NCBI taxonomy): domain Eukaryota; kingdom Metazoa; phylum Chordata; class Mammalia; order Rodentia; family Gliridae; genus Glis; species Glis glis. Next base: position 11,902 of record PVJS01044267.1, on the reverse strand, counting down.
TCTAAGTCCACTGGAAAACTGATGAACAATTTTATTTTCTTTATATATATATTTTTTTTTTCTTGCAGTACTGGGACTTGAACCCAGGGGCATTCTACCTCTGAGCTATACTCCAGCCCTGTTTTTTGTTCTTTATTTTGAAACAGGGTCTCACTAGGTTGCAGAGGGCCTCACTAAGTCTGGCTTATTCTTTATTTTGAAACAGGGTTTCACTAAGTTGCTGAGGCCTCACTAAGTAGCTGAGGCTGGCCTCGAACCTGTGCTCCTCCGGTCTCAGCTTCCCAAGTACTGGGATTACAAGCATGCGCCACCACACCCAGCCTGAACAATTTTAATCAGAGGAGTGACACAATTGTGTTTTGGGGTGTTTTTTAGTACTGGGGATTGAACCTAGAGGCCATTCTACCACTGAGCTACACCCCCCAGCCCTTTTTAGTTTGAAACAGGGTCTTGCTAAGTTACTGTATGCTGGTTTCAAACTTGCGACCCTCCTGTTTGAGAATTCAAGTTTTTTTGTGTGTGTGGTACTGGGGATTGAACCCAGAGACATTCTACCTCCGAGCTCCACCCCCAGCCCCTATTTTTTATTCTTTATTTGGAAACAGGGTCTCACTAAGTTGTGGAGGGCCTCGCTAAGTAGCTGAGGCTGGCCGTGAACCCGGATCCTCCGGTCTCAGCCTCCCAAGTACTGGGATTACAAGCGTGCGCCACCATGCCCGGCTTAGGATTCAAGTTTTTAATAGTGTACTGGTTGTAAGTATGGAATGGATTGGAAGTTGCCATTGATAAAACCATTTAAGAATATTGCCTTAGTTCAGGTGAGAGATGATGGTGACTTGGACCATAGTGGTAGCAAGAGAGAGAAAAGTAGATGTGTTTAAGATATAATTTAGAAGGAGAATCAAAGGACCTGATCCTCATTTTCTCTTTGTCTCTATTATTTTTTCCTTTAAAAGTTAACTCTGAGCTGGGTGCGGTGGTGCACGCCTGTAATCCTAGTACTTGGGAGTCTAAGACAGGAGGATTGCAGGTTAAAGGCCAATGTGTGAGACCCTGTTTCAAAGTAAAAAATAAAATAGGCCTGGAGGTTTAGTTCAGAGGTAGAACACCCTTGGGTTTAATCTCCAGTATCACCCAAAACAAACAAACAAGAAAGTTAACTCTGGTTGTAATATAAAAAAACCAAATCAGAGAGGGGAAAGACAAGGTGCAGAGAAACCAATTAGAGAGTTTCCCTCTGAAAACATCAGAGATGAAATGAAGATTATGAGGACCTGAATTGTGTCAGTGGCAATAAAAACGGACAAAAGGAATGGATTTGGGGGATACGACTACCCTGAGGAATGACTGGACGGCGAAGGAGGAGTAGATGGGTCTGCAGAACTGTGAGAGCGAAAATGGCCTGAACTCTTAGGGTCCGGGGGATGGTGACGCATTACTGATTGAGGGAGCGGAGGAGCGGCAAGGATGCAGGTTGGAGAGGGACAATGACCGACGTGCTTCTGGACATGTTTAGTGTTAGAAGGTCCTGACTTCAAGGCATTTTGTGGAGAGTTGGCAATACAGATCTAGTGCTCAAGGTGCGTTGTTCATTCACTGATTAACTCAGGAAAAGTCCTCCATTCATTCAACAAGTATTTATTGAGTGCCTACTATATGCCAGGTCCTGTTCTAGATGCTTGAACTAAACAAAAGCCCCTAACCTCATGTCATAGTAGGAGAGACAGTCAATAAACATGGTTCAAGCTGGGCGTGGTGACTCACGCTTGTAATCCCAGTACTTGGGAGGCCGAGACAGGAGGATCCCAGGTTTGCAGCCAGCCTCAGGTACTTAGTGAGGCCCTTTGCAACTTAGTGAAATCCTCCACAACTTAGTGAAATTCTGTTTCAAAATAAAGAATAAAAAATAGGGCTGGGGTTGTAGCTCAGAGGTAGAATGCCCCTGGGTTCAATCCCCAGTACCGCAAAAAAAAAAACATGGTTCACTATGGAAGTTGGTAAGGGAGTGAGGAGGCGCATTGTGATTTCTTAATTAGGCAGTCAGGGTAAGGCTTTTAAGAATGTGACATTTGAAGCTGGGCATGGTTTTGCATGCCTGTACTTTTGGGAGGCTGAGACAGGAGGATCGCAGGTCCAGCCTCAGCAATGTAGTGATACTGTCAGCAACCTGGCGAGACCCTGTTTCAAAACAAAAAATAAAAAGAGCTGGGATGTAGCTTGGAGGTAGAATGCCCCTAGGTTCAACCCCTAGTACCACACACACATAAAAAGTAGGCCAAGTCGTAGTAAATCTCAGTATCAGGCAAAGGAGCCTGTTTTTTATAGGCAGTGGTAAGCCAGTTCATAAAGATTTTGATCATAGAACGAAGTGATCAGAACTGTCCTTTAGAAAGATGAATCTCAGCCGGGCATGGTGGTGCACGTTTGTATCCCAGTAGTTGGGAGGCTGAGACAGGAGGATCACAGGTTCAAGGCCAGCCTCAGCAATTTAGTGAGACTCTCAGCAATTTGGCAAGATCCTGTTTCTAAATAAAAAATAAAAAATAGGATTGTGGGGGATAGCTTGGAGGTAGAATGCCCCTGGGTTCAGTCCCTAGCACCACATGTATGCATATGTGCGTGCATGCGCGCGCACACACACGCGCGCGCGCACACACACACACACACACACACACACAAGAAAAAGATGAATTTCACAGATTCTTTACAGTGGACTAGAGGTGGGACACTGTGATAGGAACTGAGTTAAGCTGATGGTAGTTGGAATAACAGAGAAGTGTGAATAATTGAGCAATGTGTAATTGTTAAATAATTTAACTACAGAAAAATCCATTATAACAAATCCACCATTTAGGGTCATTCCTTTTTTCTTTTTTTCCTTCGGTGCTAGGGATTAGGATTGAGCCCAGGGGCATTCAACCTCTAAGCTCTCTTTTATTTTTTATTTTGCAACAGGGTCTCATTAAGTTGCTGAGGCTCTCGCTGAGTTGCCAAAACTGGCCTTGAACCTACAATCCTCCTGTCTCGGCCTCCCAAGTACTGGGATTACAGGCATGCGCCACCCAGCCTAGGGTAATTTCTTCAGTAGAGTAGTGATTCTTAAATTGGGGCAGTATACCATCGATAAGCTTATATCAACTTTTTCTCTAGAAAAATACGCATACAAATAAATGTGTATATAGTTTCAGGTGGCTTAGGACCCCCTGAGTACACCTAGGCTAAGAACCTCTTTGAATCTCAGAATTAGGAGACCTGGGCTTAAGTCCTGCTGGCCCTGGTGCAAAGTAGCTGTGACTTTGAGCCAGTCACTTTATTTCTCTAAGCTTTTTTTCCTTTGTCTGTAAAAGGAGGTTTTAGTTTTAGGTTACTAGATTTCTAAGGGCCCTTTGAGTTCAGAGAGACAAAGTTTCTACTCTAATGGAGCTTGCTAAGGAAATAGACAATAAATAATAAAGAAAATTGACATTTCAGATTGAAATATTGTGAAGAAAATTAAAGCAGGGTAAGGAAAGAAAAATGATTGAAGTATGCATTAGTATAGATTTACTAGTTTTGATAGGATGGTAGAGTGGTTTTTCTGGGTCTTTCCCCAATTTCTCTCTACTCTGAGTACATAGTTTACTTTTGTTTTGTCTCCTGACAGGAAAGAATTGGGACGTGAGTGCTGCCCTCAGTGATTTTGAACAGCTGCGTCAGGTTCATGCAGCGAACCTGCCCCCAGCCTTCAGCGAAGGGAGTAGTGGCTCCAAGACCCCTGAGAAAGGGTGTTCTGACAGAGAGTCTGCTGGCCCTCCACGACCCGTCCTCCAGCGGCAGGATGACATCGTTCAAGGTACTGGGCTGATGAGGGGTGTGTGTCAGGAGTAGGGTCAGAGTCTAACGATCCTTGGGAGATGCTTTCATTCCTTCCTCTTGTCCCCAGCCAAACCCAGACGGAGGTGGCATTAGTCTACCTAGGGCTAGCGCCCCTTACTGTCTCTCTGCATCTTGAGTGTTATCTTGAATAAAGGCCATCTTCAGATTCTGTGAAAAAAATAGAGGAAGGAAGATAACAATCAAACAAGGTACATTGAAAGGGAGAATTAAAAGGGTCACTACCATCTACTCCTTTGGAGAGTAATTTGTTAATATTTGACAGTATCTGTCAGAATTTAAAAATGGATTTATACTCCTTGACTCAATTTCATTTCTAGGAATTTATCACATATGTATATATATGTGTGTGTGTATGTATGTATATATCTCTACATACCTCCTTTAAAGAAATAAATACATAAACACATATGCAGTGTGATTGTTTTATTTAAAGCTTGAAAACGATGTTTAATTGCCAGGTATGGTGGCGCATGCCTGTAATCCCAGTACATGAGAGGCTGAGACAGGAGGCTCACAGGTTCAAGTTCCAACTCAGAAACTTAGTGAGGCCCTCAGCAACTTAGTGAGATCCTGTTTAAGATAAAAATAAGCTGGGTGTGGTGGCACACGCTTGTAATCCCATGACTTGGGAGGCTGAGACAGAAGGATCACAGGTTCCAGGACAGCCTCAGCAAATAGTGAGACTTTCATCATCCTAGCAAGACCCTGTTTGGAAATAAAAGTAAAATAGGGCTGGGGGTATAGCTCAGAGGTAAAATGCCCCTGGGTTCAATCCCTAGTGCCACACACACACAAACACACAAAAATAGAGCTACACGTGTAGCTCAGAGGTAATTCACTCCTGGGTTCAATCCTCAGTACAAAAACAAACAACAAAAAAACAGTGTTTAATGCCTGTGAGTAAAGAAGGGCTAAATATACTGTACTCATTCATAGTGTGAAATATTCTGCAGTCATTAGAAAGAATTAAGTAGAACTTGACGTGCTGTTTTGGAAAAATCTCTAAAATTTATTCAGAAAGGTAGGATGTGGCATGGTGTATGTACCATGCTCCTGTTTGTATTTTTAAAAGATTTTAAAAGTTCTCTGAGCCGGGTATGGTGGCACATGCTTGTAATCCCAGTACTTGGGAAGCTGAGACAGGAGGATTGTAGATTCAAGGATCGCTTCAGCAAGTAGTTAGACTCAATGAGAGGCCTAATGAGACCCTGTTTCAAAATAAAATAGGGCTGGGGGTATAGGTTGGAGGTACAATGCCCCTGGGTTTAATCCCCAGTGCCACAAAAATAAATAAATAAATAAATAATAGGACTGGAGGTATAACTTGGCGGTAGAATGCCCCTGGGTTCAATCCCTAGTACCACACACACACACACACACACACACACACACACACACACATATAAAATAAGAATAAATAAATAAATAAATAAATAAATAAAATGAACTGATTTGGGGCACTATCTACATTACTGTTTTCCTCTGTAGCATGTTAAGAATTTACCGTCCTTATAAGTTTCTGACAAATATGAGTATCAAGAAAAGTTGTAGCCGGGTGTGGTGATCTGTAATCCTAGTACTTGGGAGGCTGAGACAGGAGAATTGCAGGTTCAAGGACAGCCTCAGCAAGTAGTGAGATTCTCAGCAACCTAGCAAGACCCTGTTTCAAAACAAAAGATTTTTAAAAAATGGGCTAGGGGGTATACCTCAGTGGTAGAATGACCCTGGGTTCAGTCCCCAGTACCACACACAAAAAAATGGTTATAGTCAATAATATAAATAGATGTTATTGAGGGAAGGAAGAAACTTCCTGTGTATGTAAGATTTTCTGTTAATTTTCTTATCTATAATGGAAATCCTTTTTACATTTTTCAAGACCATGAGAATTATCAGAGAGATTACTGGACTAAATCTAGCCTAATGAAGCCCCATTTCCCTTATTCCCTCTTCCTCTCACCAAACAATGACCAAGTTGCTCAATGAATGGGCCCCTCTCATGTTGGGAAATGGAAGTGGAAGCCCAAGTAATAGGTAGAGGAAGGTCAAGCAAATTCCAAATAAGGGTCGAAAGAGGAGTGGATATTTGATGCTAGTGCAAGTGCTCACAAAACACCTCTCTCTGTGTTTCTCTAGTTGTATTTGGCTTAAGATAAAGGGCCAGGAAGGTCAGTAGCTGGTTAGATAGTTACCTGTTAAGAGGTAACTATCACCTCATCGGTGGAGAGTTCTCTGAGTGGGCTGTGTATATTCTAAGGTGACTCCCTTTCTCATTGCAGAAAAACGCCTGTCTAGGGGCATCTCCCACGCCAGCTCCAGCATTGTTTCCCTGGCCCGGTCCCATGTCTCCTCCAATGGTGGGGGTGGGGGGAGCAGTGAGCACCCCCTGGAAATGCCCATCTGTGCCTTCCAGCTTCCAGATCTCACTGTGTACAACGAAGACTTCCGCAGCTTCATAGAGAGAGACCTCATTGAGCAGTCCATGCTGGTTGCCTTGGAACAGGCAGGTCGGTGAGCATTTCCTCTCCGGTGTTCTACCCCCTCCCCTGCACCTCTCTTGTAGCCACATGGAAGGGCGGCCTTGATCAGGGGCTTCCAGTCCAAGTGTGTGATCTGATTGCAGTCAGATAGGCATCAGATAAACATGTACTGAGCTAGGTGCTTTTTGAAGGTAGAGAAAGGATACAGATTAGGCACTTTACTCTGGAAATGTTCCATTTGATAGAAAGAAAACCATATATACATGTAAAAGGCCTAGAAATCAGTACCTACAAATCAACATGTGAAAGGCTCTGGAGCACCCTGTGAACAGAGGACCAGTGCCCTAGATGGTACACTAAAAGTCACATCTATTCATATGAATCCCTCCACCCAGTTTATTTACCTTCACAACTGTATTTGTCTTAAGTTATTAAAATTAGTTACTATTAGAAAGCGAGGCAGCTGGGAGTTCTGGGAAAAGTTCAGGTGTTAAAAAACTCCCATGGGAGAAAGACTGGAGGTGGGAGGTAGGCGCACTGAAAGGGAGCATTTATTTTTCATTTTGTACCCATCTATATTAACCATATGCATCTATTTTTTTAATTAGTAAATTATCTGGACTAGTGAAATTAGGGCCACTTTTTCTTTAGACTTTTTAGTAGTTGAAGAAAGCTTTCAAATAAAGCTTACTAAATGTTTATTTTTAAGCATAAAACATTTTCCTCGTGTAAATAATGGGTAGGCAGTTTTTGGATGAGACTATACAGAGTTGAGACTCATTCTCTTGGGTGTTTTATGCACTTTGTCTTACTGTTTCTGTCTTTAAAGTCACACCATACACATGTTGATACACTGACTTTCATATATGCAGATGACATAGTATACATGCTTTGGATTGTTTTTGTTCTACCAATGATGGGTTTATGCTGAACTCTCTTGCTAGAGTATTTGCTGGTCTCCTGATTGGAGTAAAGGAATCAGGGCCAAATAGCCAGCAGTTTCAACCTTGGCACTATTGACATTTCAGGCCAGATAGATCTTTGTTGCCCACGCTGCCTTGTGTATTATATTTAGAAGCATCCCTGGCCTCTGCCCCCAACAGCTGTGGCAAGCAGACACATCTCCAAGACCATGCCTAATGTCTCCTTGGGCAAAACCATCCCTACTTAAGACCCACTGATCTAACCAATGGTGCTCGCCACATTCAGACTGATTAAATCTGCATGAAGACGGTAGAGAGTAATAGAGTGGTGATTTTACTCTGGGTAGTCGTCCTCAAGGAGGCTCATCTGCTCTTCTTTTCTTCTACTGTCATATTTCTGCAGGGCGTTTGAATTGGTGGGTCAGTGTGGACCCCACCTGTCAGAGGCTGCTTCCTTTGGCAACTACAGGAGATGGGAACTGCCTCCTGCACGCGGCCTCGCTTGGTGAGTTTTAGAAACAGCCCTCCATTCCCCTGTAGAGGAAAGGAATTGAATCACATCTCATGTGTAAGACTTGATCCAGCCAACTTGATCCTAGGCAGAAGTGATGGTTCACATGTGCACACGGGGCCACAGGAGAAGATGGGAGCGACCCGCCCTGGTTTTTCAGTCTTGTTCAGAGATAGTGAGGGGAGCACAGGGTTTAGTGCAGGCCCTACTCTGTGAGTTGACTCCCAAGAGTAATGTTGACTCCCAAGAGTAATGAGCAGCAGTAAGCAAGCAGTACACACCTGTATGTGTGTGTGTGTAAAATTCTACTTAATAGTTATTCTTTTAGTGTATAAAAATATGTTTTCAGCAGTCCTTTGTGACACTTTATTTTATTTATTTATTTATTTTTGCAGTACTGGGGATGGAACCCAGGGGCATTCTACCTCCGAGCTACACCCCCAGCCCTAGTTTTTGTTCTTTATTTTGAAACAGGGTCTCACTAAGTTGTGGGGGGCCTCACTAAGTAGCTGAGGCTGGCCGTGAACACGGATCCTCCAGTCTCAGCCTTCCAAGTACTGGGATTACAAGCGTGCACCACCACGCCCAGCTTGACACTTACTTTAAATTATTAAGTGTATTTGCAACTCAGTATATTATTTGCTCTTAGCTTTAAAGAAGGTCCTCATTTTCCAACCATACCTCACGCTTTGGTGCCGAATGCTGTGTGCCAGACCAGTGGTATCTGCTGCTACTGTGTATTTTAGTTTATTAGATTTGCTTCAGGAGTGAGGACTTCTGATGAGGCGTTTGTGGAATGTGTTACATCCTTCACTTTCAAGTTCTCAAAATTTCTGAACTTCCAGAGTAAAAACATCCTTTCCTGATTGAGTACTTCTTCCTTAAATCCCAGCTAGAGTTTGGTTAAGCTTGGACGTTAGCCTGACTTTCTTCATGCAGAGTCTATTGTAATAAGTGAGGTTGAGGGTGTGTGGCGCAGTGGTAGAGCACTTACCCAGCTTGTGCAACCCCCCCAACAAAAGAAAACACCCACAACTGATAGATGGAATTGAGTCAAGGTAGGGTTTCTTATGCTATGCTTTCTTGCCACAGGGATGTGGGGTTTCCATGATCGGGACTTGATGCTGAGAAAATCCTTGTATGCGCTCATGGAGAAGGGAGTTGAGAAGGAAGCATTGAAAAGGCGCTGGAGGTGGCAGCAAACACAGCAGAATAAAGAGGTGGGAGAGCGTGGGTGGCAGTACCTTGTTTCCCAAAGTTACCCAGTGCTGACCAGAAGGAAGTATCTCAGGTGCTTAAGATCAGGGCTATTTCCCTTATAATCCTGGAAATTAGAGGAAATGCAGATAATGTCGTAGGGTAAGTGCCTTCTGATACAGTCATGAGAACTGCTGTAGGGAAGCTGAGACCTAAAAAGAGGTTTCTAACATTGTGCTTTTCACCTGATAGGTCCTCAACAGCCATTAGTGGCAGCATTTTACAAAATGTGATATGTTAATTACATAGGAGTTTATTTTTTTCTTTGCTTATAATAAAGCTATATTTTTTTGTGTGGTACTGGGGATAGAACCCAGGGGCATTCTATCTCCAAACTACACCCCCAGCCCGATTTTATTCTTTTATTTTGAAACAGGGTGTTACCAAGTTGCAGAGGGCCTCACTAAGTAGCTGAGGCTGGCCGTGAACCTGCGATCCTTCTGTCTCAGTCTCCCAAGTACTGGGATTACAAGTGTGTGCCACCACGCCCGGCTTTGGCTACATTAATTTTAAGGACTTATGTTTTCAATGCTTATAGAAATAAAATGTTTAAATTTTTTGGATGTATATAACACTTGCTTTTCATATACCCAGTTTTAGATAAATTAGAAATTTTAAAAGCATACCTGTTAAGATTGAAAATTACTGCTCAGTGATTTGGCAAATGTGGAGGCTAGCTACTTCTATATATAAGAAAGTAGTCATGGATTATTTGTACATTCCATCCTCATAACAAGGGTTGAGCAAACTGACTGTTTTTGTAAAAGTTAGTTATTGAAACACAGCTCTGCCCATTTTGCATGTATACCAATGTAATTGCTTTCTTCTTCCAACAGCAGAGTAGTGACTATGGCCTGCAGAGCCTAAAATATTTATCTGACTCTTTACAGAAAAAGTTGGCTGATCCCTTTCCTTTAATAATAACATACATTTACATAAAATATTAGGCCTCCCCTTTCCTCTGGATCTCTTTGTCTTCCATGTTTATATCCCCTGCTCTTTATGTACATCTATTTATTTATTTATTTATTTATTGCAGTACCAGGGATTGAACCCAGGGGCATTCTACCTCTGAGCTCCACCCCAGCCCTATTTTTTATTCCTTATTTTGAAACAGAGTCTCACTAAGTTGCAGAGGGCCTCACTAAGTAGCTGAGGCTGGCTGCGAACCTGGATCCTCCTGTTTCCGCCTCCCAAGTACTGGGATGACAAGTGTATGCCACCATGCCTGGCTGTACATCTATTTTTGTGCCATGTTTTTTGTTGGTTTGTTTTATGGTGCTCAGGATTGAACCCAGGTGTGCTCTACCCTGCCATGTTTTAACTGGGTTGAATATGGGAATATTAACAATATTTCTGGTGTTGAATATGGGATTATCCCTTCACAAACTTTCCTTTTTCTTCATCTGTCTTCTTTTCTCCTTTTATTGTTCCATCATAACTGGCAATAATATAGAACTAAGAGTTTTCTGTTTTAGGTATTTAGAATATTATGTCCTAAAGAATTAAAATACATAAGTAAGAATGTATTCTGTGTCTTTCTCAAAAACAGAGAATCCAGTTGTAGAGTGATATTAAGATCAGAATCCTGTTCTTGATCAGCCAATTTGCCCTAGAAATAAATCCATGGGGGCAAGGCCACATAAATGACATTCTTTATTACTACCAAAACCTGGGCTGGACCTTGTGGAAAGCTTCTTTTGCCTCAACTAGAGCCAGCCTGCCATTTAGAACTTTAGATTTGACCATGCAGGGACAAGAAGAAGGCTAAACTGGAGTGTGCCAGTTATGAAGTGGAAGTGACAGTCAGAGTCAGAGTAGGTGTGCCCAATTTCAGTTATTAAATATATTAGTTACTATTTTATTTATTTATTTGTTTATTTATTTATTTTTGCAGTACTGGGGATTGAACCCAGGGGCATTCTACCTCTGAGCTATACCCTCAACCCTATTTTTTATTTATCTTGAAAAAGGGTCTCACTAAGTTGCAAAGGGCCTCACTAAGTAGCTGAGGCTGGCCGCGAACCTGCAATCCTCCTGTCTCAGCCTCCCAAGTACTGGGATTACAAGCTTGCGCCACACACCTGGCTTTACAGTTACTATTTTAAAGGTAGGGTTAGATGACGATGGTATGTAGCCAGGAGGCCCAGAAATACCCAGGTTCTACCCTAGGTCTGCCACCGCCCCCCCAGCAGAAATATAGAGAGAGAATGGTGGCGAGTAAAGGAGCAATTGTTTTACTACTTTTGCTCAGCACAGTGCAAGTCCCGTGCTAGGTGTGGCCTATGCCATTCCTTAGCTTAGACTTTCATGGCATTTTACCCTGCCTTGGGAATGGGAATGGGAAAGGGGGTGGGTGATAGATTGAGGAACTTCTTTTAGCTTCCTAGTACCAAACACCAAATTAAATTAGTTTTGATTTGCCAGGCCACCTTGTTTTGTGTTAAAATTAATGGTAAAAGCTGGGTGTGGTGACACACGTTCGTAATCCTAGAATTTAGGAGGCTGAGATAGGAGGATCGCAGGTTCAAAGCTAGTCAGACCCTGGTGGGTTTTGTTTTTTTTTGGTGCTAGGGGTTGAACCCAGGGGCATTCTACCTCAGAGCTACACCCCCAGCCCTATTTCACTTCTAATTTTGAAACAGGGTCTCACTAAGTTGCAGAGGGCCTCACTAAGTTGCTGAGACTGGCCGTGAACCTGCAATCCTCCTGTCTCAGCCTTCCAAGTACTGGGATTACAAGTGTGTGCCACCATGCCTGGCCCAGACCCTGTTTCCAAATAAGAAATAAAATCGCGTTGGGGGTATAGCTTGGAGGTAGAATGCCTCTGGATTCAATCCCCAGTACCAAAAAAAAAA
>PVJS01044266.1:0-16722 GCA_004027185.1 Glis glis | reverse complement strand
GACCTCCTGAACTGGGTCCTCCTTAAGTGGGCCTTCTGAGCTGGACCCTCCTGAGCTGGATCCTCCTGAGCTGGACCGTCCTGAGCTGGACCGTCCTGAGCTGGACCTCCTGAACTGGGCCCTCCTTAAGTGGGCCTTCTGAGCTGGGCCTCCTGAAGTGGACCCTCCTGAGCTGGACCCTCCTGAGCTGGGCCTTCATGAACTGGAACATCCTGAACTGGGTCCTCACTGGGCTGCCTGAGCTGAACCTTCCTGATCTGGACCCGCCTGCGCTGGGCCTTCTGTGCTGGACCCTCCTGATTTGGACCCTCCTGAGCTAGTCCTCCTGAGCTGGTCCTCCTGAGCTGGTTCTCCTGAGCTGGGCCCTCCTGAATGGGACCCTCCTGCGCTGGGCCCTCCTGAGCTGGACCTTCCTGAGCTGGTCCTCCTGAGCTGGACCCTCTGATCTGGACCCTCCTGATCTGGACCCTCCTGAACTGGACCTTCTGAGCTAGACCCTCCTTAGTTGGTCCTCCTGAGCTGGACCGTCCTGAGCTGGACCTCCTGAGCTGGACCCTCCTTAGCTGAGCCTTCTGAGCTGGACCCTCCTGAGCTGGACCCTCCTGAGCTGGACCCTCCTGAGCTGGGCCCTCCTGAGCTGGGCCCTCCTGGACTGGGTCTTAATGAGCTGGGTCCTCGTTATGTTTGGGTTTGGAAAGTTCGCCAAAGGCTCCTGTGTTGAAAGCCTGTCCCCGGCGCATCAAGGTTCCGAGGTCAAGCATTGCTGCTGGATGTAGAAAGCTGGGGTGTGGCCTTAGGATCTATGTATGTCCTTGGCCGCTTCTTGTCTCTCTCTGCTTCTGGCCACCATGATGTGAGAACATCCCTCTGCCGCAACTTACCACCACAGTTTCTGCCTTGGAGTGGACCTACTGTGGACTGAACCTCTGAAACCATGAGCCCAAATAAACCTTTCCACCTCTAAGTTGCGCTTGTCAAGTGTTTTGGTCACAGTGACAGGAAAGTTAATGAAAACAGTCCTCTGAGCTGGTCCCTTCTGAGCCGTGCCTTCTGAGCACGTGCCCCGTGGGACTGCACTGCCCACTGATCTCAGGGTCAGCAGCTCTTCCTGAGTATTAATAGAGCTTTGCTCTAAAGGCAGTAGAAAACCCAGAGCTGAAACTAATTCCCACCGGTTTTTGTCTCAAACAGCCCGCCAGATCTGCGAGGTGTTGGTAGCCACTTCGGGGTCCAGCCCTTGGTCTTAGCTCACTGAGAGGAGTCACCATTAATTCACTCATTCATTCAATTTCTGTTTAACCCCTTCCTATACTTCACCCACTCGGAAGCATCAATAGCAGCGTGTGTGACTGCCCAGGGGCAGCGCAGTCTCCAGGGAGCCCCCACCACTACGTAAAGCCTCCTATAATAACTATTGTCACTGGGCAAAAAACAAGGAACCTTTGTAATTGTTCCTTTACAGAACATACAGTAAGGGCTCCTGGTGTACCCCGCACCAGATTAGCAAAACAGAGCTCGTGATGTTTGTGAGGGACAGGCAATGGCCACAAAACCACACAAGCCAACAAGCCAACCCCCATCTCAGTCCGTGGTGTGCAGTGAACAGGTGAGACCCTGGGCTCAGGAGTCTGGGGAGCCCCAGCGCAGGTGAGCAGTTCCTGCAGGCAGGTGGTGCATGCTGGGACACGTGCTCTGGGGCTGGCCCCTGTGCTAGGGTGCTGGGGCCGCTGTGCAGTCAGCACCGAAGTGACAGAAGTCATCTCTTTTCACGCTGGAGGCCACAAGTCCCCATCCAGGTGCGGAGGGGCCGGCTCCTCCTGCGGCCACTCTTTTTGGAGAGTAGACAGCGTCCTTACGTGGTTGTCCCTGTGTGTGTGTCTGTCCCGATCTCCTCTTCTTATGCAGGCATCAGTCAGACTGGGTTAGGGTCCCCCAGTGACCTTATTTAACCTTAGTGACCTCTGTCAAGGCCCTGTCTTCAAACACAGTCCCATTCTGGTCTACCATCCCTCCTGGCCTCCCCCTCCCCACCGGGACCTGCAACCGTGACTCCCTCCATGCCGGAGGGGCCCGAGCATAGGCACAGGGGGTCAGGAGTTCGACATTTGTGGGAAGACACATAATTCAGCCCCTAACGCCCCACTGGGTTCATTTCCCACCCATGCCAGCTGTGTCCCTGTGCGGGTCCCCACCCTCTCCTGCCTCAGTGTTCCCAGTTGCAGCCTGAGGAATGTATTGTGCCTGCTGGAGAGAAGTGGGGCACCTGAAACTGCCCATGTCCCCAGCCATGGAGGGGGTAAGTGAGATGGCTCCATTGGGGTGCAGAAGCATTTGGGGTCCATAGGACCGAGGGTCAGTGCCCCATCTCCTGGCTCCTTTAAAGGCTCCTCCCTCTGAGGCCTGCCCTGTGTACCCTGAGAGGAAGTGGCTGTCACATGGCGGTGCAGCAGCAGGCTGGGCTGGGCTGCGGGCTCCTCGCAGGGTGGCCCGTTGCTCATTCTGCATGGAGTGGGCTTCGTGGCTCGCCACCTGTGTGACCCTCGGGTAGTTTGGGGTTTTGCTTTTTGATGTTTACAACAGCCTTCCTCAAAAGAACCCCAAACTGGAAACAGCCCAAAAGTCCATCGATTGGTAAATAGATCAACAAACTGGCGCATCCAAAGAGCGGACTATTTATTCCTCAGCGATAGAGAGGAGCGAGCTACAGATGCAGCCGGTGGCTCTCGAAAGCACAGAGAAGGGACCGGCTTAGAGACGGATGCTCTTTGACTTCACGGACATGACATTTTACTTAAGAGACTCTTTTTTAGAGCAGTTTTGAATCACAGCAGAACTGAGTGCAAGGTACAGAGCTGCCATGTGCCCCCTGAGACTGCGTAGCTTCTCCGTCTGTGTCGGGGTACCCACAGGGATTTAGCAGGGAGGGTGGGGGTCCTCGAGGTGGTGGGTGTGGGCGTGCTCTGTAAAGCGCAGCACCTCCAGCCACGTTCATTCTCAGGGGCTCAATAAACCTTAGGGTTTGCAGATAGCAGGAGAGACTGGACCCCACTCCCAGCCTGGATGGTTCTAGAAGGAGCCCCCAGTCTCGTTGCTCAGAGCTGAGCAGGAGGGATCCTTTCAACCCGGCCTCCCCAGAGGTCTGCCTTTTGCTCGTGATGGAAAACTACCAGCCTGTCAAGGAGCGCTGTTATCTGCCATCAGCGTGCGGAGAGGCTCCGGAGCCCAGGGGAGCCGCCGGAGGATGGGCCGTTTCCGCTTCCCGAGAACGAGGGGATGCTGTTGCTGTCCACGGCCTCCAGCTGCTCCACCGGCCGCAAGGGCTCGCGCTGGGCTCCTGCCAGGCCTCCACCCAGCCGGGGTGTGGGACACCTGGAGTCTGGAAAAAGATGGAATGGCTGTCCCCGGGGATGGCAGGGGACAGCCATTCACCTCTCTGCACTGATCCTGCCAACGGCAGCCATGCACCCGCCACCAGAATCCATACTCCCAAAGCACCAGGACCCGCCAGACCAGCGCTATGGGGAGTCAGGACTCCTCCATGTCCTCTTCCTGGGCCCCGAGGCTCTCGCCACTCTGCACTGGGGTCTCAGCCAACGCACAGTCATGGTCGTAGCTCTGAGAACAGGGGCTGGTGTCAGTCCCCAGGAGAGGATAGGGAAGGATGGCTCGCAGGACCGCACCAGTTCCTTCCTTTGGGCCTCCTCTGCCAGCACCGCACAGCAGACCCTCCTGCTGGATCATGAGGTTTCAACGCAAGACACAGTCAGGGATATTTGCTGCGGGCCTCGGCTGTGCATTCTGGACTGGGGGAGGAGGGAGCTGAAGGAAACCCCAATATGTCAGCCAAATGTGCCTGTTTGACATAAATATTTCTGAGCTAAAGGCAATTAAGAAGCAGCAAACAGAGGAAGAACGCTCTCTCCTCCCCCTTTCTTCTCAAGACAGACACAGACACGTTCTCCTTTCTTCGGCGCCAACGGAATGCGCAGGCCCACCTCACTCCCCGAGTTTCTTCCTGTGTATTTACCTGCCGCAGCTCCTGCCTCCAGAAGCCTCCGCCGGCTTCTCTTGGTTTTGTCCCTCCACTGAAGCTCATGGTTCTTTGGTGACGGTCCCTGAGAGCTGCACTTCTAAGCCCTGCCCCAGTTCCTTTCCACCCACACTGCACACATCCATAACCTCGCTTGTTTTCCTCCTGTCGACGTCTCTTGTTCAAGGGATCTGTCCCACGGTGAATGTGAAGGCTGGGGAGAAATTATACCTCCTCCACCACAGTGTTAAGGCAGGGGGATGTGGAGAACGTGCGACAATGGCGCTCTCCTGGCTACGGTGATGAACCCAGCTCACATCCGCTTGAGACGACACAGCTGGGGTGGGCAGGACACCTGCGCCCAGGGGCATAGGCAACATAGGTGCATTTCTCTCTACCTGCCTCTCTCCGCTTTCCTGCTTCTTGTGGATGGCCAGCTATGGTGTGATGTCCCAGCTCAGCAGCCCCAGGAAAGGGGGGGCAGGTCAGATCCTGCTCAAAGCCCAGAGGCCAAAATGGGGCGAAGCTCACTTGGCCACGTGGACCAAGCATGGGTATGAAGAGGATTCTGCAGAGTCAGGTGGCCAGAGGGAGGGACTCGCGTGATCCTCCCCGCTGACCTCCCCTCTGGCTTCCAGGCAGCTGCGGGCTGGCCACTGGCTGGGCCTGTGCTTCACGTGCCCTGTGGCTGTCCTTGCCCTGCAGGCCACGCCCTTTCTCCAGGGCAGCGGCTGGCATCCCTTCTCTGGTGCATCTGTCCCTCTGAAGCCTGCTTGGGCTGAGAAGGCCCCTCCCTGGGCCTCGCTGGGTGACTCCTGGGGCAGCACTGTCCTCTGCCCGAGGCCCTTTCCCAGCCCTGCCCCTCTTGGACCGGCTGGGTCCCACGCTCGGTTTCTCTCCCACTGGTCTGAGGCTTCACTGGGCTCTGGGCTGGGCTGCTAGCCACATGGCCTGCCAGAGGCCCACGCTGTCCCCATCCAGGATCCTTAACCCCCTTCCAGGAGCCCCCAGCTGCAGACACCCAGTTCCCGGGGACAGATACCAAGTTCTGAGCAATGGCACAATTTCAGACCCCAGTGGCCTGGCAGTGCCATAAAACTGCAGTAGCGATGCTCATCGGGACAATTTCCTCCTGTGCTGCTGACACAGGGAGGAAAAATCTCCAAATAAAACTCCCATAGCCATCGTCACCAAAACACCATCCCCCGCAAGTGCACCCGCTACTCAGACACATGATTTCTCCTCCTCAGGGGGAAAGAGCCCCAAACAGCTCTCCTTGCAGAACGGTAAACCTGTCGCTGTAATGAACAGCTTTCATTTAGAACGCCATAAGAAGGTGCGCGGGGATGGGTGCGTTGTTGACGGCGGCGTCCCGTCTCCTGGCCAGCATTCAGCTTCCTGCCGAACGCGAAGCGCCCGGCACACGGCCTGCGTGCTGTTGATTCGAGCTAAGAGGGGAAGTTTAAGAAGCTGCGGTTTGTGCTGATTCATGTGCCTCAGTGCTTCTCAGAGCCCTCGTCAGTGGTCACTCAGGTCCTCTTCCATGCCTCCGGAGATGGGGCGCTCCCCCCTTGCTGGTGCGGCCCACTCCACCGCAGGGGCTCATGGCTGAGGCTGAAGGGGAAGGAGGCTCGCAGCTCCCCTCCCTTCTGTTTAGCTGCCAACTGTGTGCCAGGCCCTGTGCTGGCAGGAGGGGCTGCCGTGCGGGACACAGCCTGGCGGTGCCTGCTGTGAGAAGAGCCAGGCGCAGCTCTGACTCCATGAAAGGATAGAGGAGTCGGGCAGGAGGGGCTCAGGGCAGGCCAGCCCTGGCACCCCCACGCTACACCCCACCCCCAGCCCTGGGGCAAAGGCTGCAGAGCACCTCGCACAGGCTCCTTGACAGCAAAGTGAGCAGCATCCACGGCCATGGTCACAGGAGTCCTCTGTCCCCCACGGGGAGAGACCGCCCATCTCCACGCAGCACTGGCTCAACGTCAGGGTGCCGTGCGCGATGGCTCCAAGAGGCCAGCGTCCCAGAGGCTTAGACGTGACCCAGAGCAGTCCTTGGGGAGGGTGGGAGCCAAGCACCCCCATTTCACAGAAGAAGAGTGAGGCTTGGGAGGAGGGGATCAACAGGGCCACCAATAGGGTGACGGCCTGTGAAACTCCCGTGCACACTCCACAAGGACACAAACACTGCCTGGCCCAGCAGGCACCTGAGAACCAGGGGCGATAGGCACGTGCATAGCCCTGGTGGCCCAGGAAGACGTCACACACACGTAAGGTTCCAGAATGCCCCTTCCGGGGGCAGCCCCCATTCTCTCTCAGACTCACCGTATGCCCACCACAGCAGCCCAGTGGCCTCGTGCAAGATGAGGGCACCTGGCAGGAGTGGGTTAAAGGGAGCTCATCTTGCTCTCTCACAGCCCCCAGCTGGGCACAGCGTACGAGGACATGTGTGGGACAGGTGTGTGGGGTAGGCAGAGTCCCGACCAGGTGGGCATGGCAACCCCTAGGGTGCTGCTGGCCCGGAGGTGGCCTGGAAGCCCCAGGGATGGGTGCAGGGGCTGGGCCTCCTCTCAACTCCCCTGATGCTGCAGCAGAAATGAGCATTAAGAGGGTTTTTGTAGCCTTTCCAGCCCAGACAGAATCGATAGATTCTGGAAACATGAGAACAGCTGACCTTTGAGATTTCTAGCAAACCTTCCCAGAGTGAGCTGGGCTCCCGCCCAGAGCTGGGCCAGCTCCAAGGTGCTGGGGGCCCTCTCTGCACAGGCCCAATTCTGGGGTCTGCAGGGATGTGACCCAGGTCCTGTGCCCACCTCCGAAGGGCAGGCCTCGCACATATGCAGATTCTGGAAGGTTCTGTAGACCTGGCTTGCTCTTTCTGTGAACTGCATGGTTGCTTGTGTCCTAGCTCTTCTCTTTCTTCTAGAAAGTTCTCCAGCAGCTACAGGCATGTAGCATCACAGTCTGGGAGAGGGTGACATGCTTCACAGACAGGAACAACACCCAGAGACTGGGGCAGCTGGCTCATTCTGCCTTCCCACCTGGACCCAGGCCCAGTGTCCTGTCTCAGGTTCCCTGGCTGGGACACAATCACCGTGGACCTGAGTGACATGGCTCCAGCCCAGGTGCCTGATTCAGTTTCTTTCCTTTTTTTTTTTTTTTGCGGTACCGGGGATTGAACCCAGGGGCATCCTACCTCCGAGCTATACCCCCAGCCCTATTTTTTATTCTTTATTTTGAAACAGGGTCTCACTAAGTTGCAGAGGGCCTCACTAAGTAGCTGAGGCTGGCTGCGAACCTGTAATCCTCCTGTCTCGGCCTCCCAAGTACTGGGATTACAAGCGTGCGCCACCACAATTGGCCCGATTCAGTTTCTGACTGCCTCCCGCAGAGCTGCAGGCCATGTGGTGCTGGGAGGGGCGGCCTGCGTCCACCATGGTCCTATGCTCCATGGACCGGACTCTGGAGGGTGGAGTGTCATGGGAGGGAGGGGAAGAGACCAGACCACCTCACACCCCGGGGTTGCTGGCTGGGTGGCTGCAAAAGAGGGCCAGCCTGGGAGGAAGGCCAGGAGGCCTCTTCAGCTTTGAGTGTATAGCTCATGGGAAGACAAGCCCAGAGGATTCTGGGGAGTCTCCTACAGGTCGGGGGCCATCTGCCTGATGCTGCAGGGCAGGGGACTCCCTCTCTAGGGGAGAACAGAGGCTACTGGGACCCAGGCCACGAGGGGCTTACAGAGCAGAGGGTTGGAGCGCAGTGCCCACCACACAAGACCTGGAGTCTCTATCTGGGCGGGCCTGGCAGTGGCCCAGGCTCCGGGCAAACGTCCAGCTGTGCCTTGTCATGGCCACACCTGGACCATTTCCATGGATGCACGATAGTGTGCTCGTCCCCTGGCTGCAAAGTGGGTTTCTGGAAGTCCACGCAGAAGGGAAATCAGCGGAGGGCAGGGGAGTTTGAAGGCGTCTGGGACCGGCCCAGGGCTCTGGGAGTAGGTGCATACCTCTTCTGCACCACCCTGTGCGGGGAAATGAGTCTGCCTGTCCTCTGTGCCACCTGCTCCAGGGGCGGCGGATAAAGGAGAACTATAGGGACAGACCGGGCTTCCTCAGTCCCCTGCAAGGTACTGAACTAAGCCGCAGATGGCCAGGGTCCTGCCTGCTCCTCCCAGAGCAGCCTGCACCACACGCTCTAGGAAACAATTCCCCTGCTCTCGCGGGAAGCCAGTGCCCTGACCCAGAGGAGGGAGTCCAGGCCAACAGAGGCAATGGCAGCCTGGGCCCCAACCTGTCCTTGCAGGGTCACCCCTGGCCGCTCTCTTTTCAAGGAAAGCAGAACCCTCAGGTTCATCCACCAACTTTAGGAATTGTTTTTATTATTATTAACGGGCTTTACACCTTATAGAAGTTTCAGGTTTACAGAAAGAGAAGAGCTGACCTGTATGACCCCCTCATAAACGGGTCCCCTGTGGTGGATGCTGGGCATTGATGTGGCACACGTGTCCCCTGAACCCCGGACATCCAGGTCCTGCTATGGGCCCACGAACCCCTCCACCTCTGCTCTGCCCAGAACCATCCTTGTGCTTCCCCACCCCAGCCCCCACCTGTTGCTGGGGACAGCCACCTTGAGGCCTGGCCCAGGGGGCTCTCCTCCAACCCTCTCATCGGGGCTCACCCCCCACACACCACTCTCCAACCTCCCACCCTTGGGTCCTCATTCTCTGAGGGCCGGCACCTGGCTGGCAGCCTGTCTTGTCACCATCCACCCCATGGCCTCTGTGTGCCCTGCTCTCAGTTCTCAGGCTGTGGCATCACAGTGGCTTGTCCCCCCTCCCTGCTCCAGCCACCCGCTCGATGGCAGAACCAATAACTTGGCTATTTCTTGGGAGCTCTGCAGCGCCTGCCCGCCCGCCCGCCTCTCCCCGGGCCCTGGCAGATGCCCAGCCTGAAGCACGTTCCACCTCGCCTGCCCCCAGCCTGTGTCCAGGCAGCCAGGCGCCGCCGACATCTCCCTGAGCTGATGGCTCTGTGGAATCCAGTCACTGTGCAGGAGTAGCCTTCCTCATCTCTGCATCTCCGAGTCTTCTCTCGATGGTTCTGAGTCAAAGAGGAAACAAACTGAAATTAAAACCAAGGTTGAAAATCACAGTGATGAGAAGCCTCCTGCCAGATGACCTTCCGAAGCCGGGATCTCTCGGCTCAGATGGTGTCCTGGTGTCTGGCATGGTGCCTGGGAGTGAATGACAGATGGATGGGTCCCCCTTGCCTGGCCAGCTGATGTACCTGGAGGTGGGGACTGGGGGAAGAGTCAGTGACCCCCGTGAGTGGGGCTGCCATCTGCTCCTGCCCTATGGAGCCTCCACCCAGCAATGACACTGTCATTGCAGTGGACAAGGTGCCTAAAACCTTCATCCCCAGAGTGGCTGCAGCTGCCTGGCCTGGCCACCGCCTGCAGGCTGAGCCATGGCTATGTCCATGAGCCCGCCTGCCCCCTGGGATTCTGTAGGGCAGCCGCTGTGCGTGACAGGGAACCAAGCCCAGGTCTGTCTGCACACAGCCCTGCTGCTGGGTCCACTCTAGACCATGACCACACACATGCACAGAGACACACTTGCACACATGCACAGCACTGGCAGACCCTCCTCCCCTCCCCTCCCCATGGAAACAGCTCACTCCTTTTCTCTCCCCAGCCTCTTACTCCCAATCAGCCCCTCGAGCCTTGACCTTTCACAAATATCTCCTGAGGAAGGAGAATCCATGAGCTCGGCCTGCCCTCCATGGCGCTCACTGTGCAGCCCCCACCTCACTCCAGCTCCCTTCGAGGGTCACTCCCGTTGCCCACCTGTGCCCCCCACATCTAAACCCTGCCTTATCCCTGACAGTGACCATTGCAGCTGCAGCCAGGTGCGCCCCCATATGGGGAAACTGAGTCATGGGTCAGGAGCCAGGCCCCTTGCTGGGGTTTAACCCAGGGAGGCTGCCTCTAGGGTGTGCCGGAACCCTGTGCTAACCCATCCCCTACTTCTACCCAGGGCTCTGCCCTCCTGCTGCCCTTCACGGCGGACCTCCTCTGAGGTCTGTATGACCGGCCCTCCTCTTCCACCACCTGCCATTGTCCCTCAGACCTCTTGTCAGGGTGGACAGTAGCCTCCATGCTGCCAAGTCAGACGGCCACGTTGCTCTGTGGCGTGCTCAGCCTTTGCTGATCAAATGGAGCTCCTCTTTTCTCCTAAACCAACCCTTCCCCGTTGTCTGCCGCCCCCTCCCGGCCCCCACCTCACGTGCTGGTTCCTCCCTCTGCATCCCAAGTGTCCACACTGAGCTCCCTGGCTAAAGGACCCCTACATTCCCACTTCCACCCGGACGTCTCTCCTGGGGTCAAATAGGCACCTGCAACAGATCGGCTCCAAAGCCTCGATCTCAGATCCCCAAACAACCTGTTGCCCTGTCTTCCTATCTCAGCCCTTGGCATCTCCTGATGCTGAAATCCAGCCCCTCAGTGTCCTCTGGATCCCTCCCTTCTGCTTGCACCCACACATCCTGTCCTCAGTTCCCTTGCCTCAGTGGATTGGGGTAGCTTCTGATGGGCTGGATGTGTGCCACTGTGAGCCTCACCTAGCAGGGGCAGGTGCCTTTTAAGAAACTGGGAGGACTGTAGGAGGGAGACATGGGGATGAGGGAGAGGTCAGGAGCTCCCATGCTCACGCTGGGAGGCCCCGCCACTGTGCAAGGGGGTGGTGGGCTGAGGCACTCAGTGAGGACTGGCTGTGGGTGCTGTCCACACCGCGTGGTGCTGAAGGTGCAGGGGCAGCTGGTCTCCAGGAAGGGCAGGGAGACAAGGCAGCCCCGGGTGAGCCCTGACTTGTGCTGGCCTCTGGGCTCAGCAAGACCATGTCTCACCTTCACAGGGTTACCTGACTCAGGTGAGCTTGGCCCTGTCAAACCACCACTCTTCTCCCCAATGGACAGGCTCATGGTCACCAAGGAAGTCTTCTAGACCTGACCCAGGTCCACTGACTTCCCTCTGCCCTTTATGGAAGCCACCTGCTCATGGAATGGACCCCAAACAGGGCAGATGATTAAATAGGATGAGAAAGGCAGCCGCTGACCCTGCCACCGCCTGCCTGCAGAAAACCAGGAGTGGAGTGACAGAAGGGCCGGCAGGCGCCATCCTCTCCAGCTGTACCCTGCCTCCTGCTGACCCAAGGGCCTCAGCGCACGCCTTTCTGAAATGACCTGTGTTCTCATACATTCCTTTTAGCATGGATCCTGGCTTACCCCGAGTTGGCAGTTTGGAGAGTGGCTCTTCCATTTAAACAGGAAAGGAGATTGCTACCGGGGTACAGGTTTGTGCCTGCAGATTCCAGCTCAGATGAGGCCTTGCTGTGTGCGGTGCACTGCTGGGATCTCAGCAGCATGCACACGCATGGGCCTGTCGTGCGTGTGCCGTGGAGAAGGTTTGTGGGTGCAGGTGTGCTCTGGGATTTGTACGTATAAGTAAAGGGTTTCCTCAGGTCACATCCCAAGGCAGGATGCAGGCAACATTTTAAGTTTCTCTTTTCTCAGCAAGACCGACACACAGAAAGACCTCTTTCTGGCTGACTGCAGAATGTTCGAGTTGGCAAACAGGGCCCAGGGAGCAGCGAAGACCTCATTCATTACCCAGCATGACAAAGCTAATTTCACCTCCACCAGAAGACGTGAGCTGCTGGGGTTTCCTGAGACTTGGTAGTGCGGGCATGCTGGCGCCTGTGGGCTCCCTGTTCTCTCCTCTCCCATTGCTCTTCCTCATCTTCTTCCCTATCCCTCCTTACTTTCTTCCTCCTCTCCTTCCTCCTCAGCCCTTGCATCTTGGTTAATTTTTTGTTGCTGTTGTTTATAGATCAGCCCCTGTCCTGTGACCGTGTGGGACTGGGGAGGGCTGGGAGATGAAAAGAGCCAGGGGAAATCTTTGTGCCTGTTCCTGACTCAGCAGAGCAGGTTAAAATCCACCCCCTGGGCAGCCTGGTGGGGGAGGACTCAGGTCAGGGTGCTCAGTACATTTCCAGCTCATGCCAAGGAATCTGAAGCTACACTTGGGGTCACGATGGCCTCAGTCAACCCATGGCGTCTGCTCCAATGGCAGGGAGGGAGTGGAGACACAGTGCTATGTCAGCAGGGCTGATTTGGACCTCATGGGCATGACTGTGAAGAGGAAGAGGGCTGCCTCACTGCTGTGACACCCCAAAGCCTTCCTCATGCCTAGAGCCCCCCTGCAGCCTGTACCTCAGTGCCCTGCCCTCCCCCCCTTCCTCCCCCACCCTCAGCAAGGTGCTGCTCAAGGGGCTCCTCCCGCGTCCTTCCCTGTCCCAGCTCCCCTTGCATGGGCTGGTGCTGAGCCCGCCCCATAGCCCTGCTGATGGGTCCTGGTGCCCAGGGCCCACCCAGGAGTTTGGAAACAAGCAGGGGTCTGAGGTCGTGGGATGGATGGAATGAGAATGTCCTCCTGGACACTCCCACCCCCACAGACAAGGACCAGGTATCCTGGGCTGGGGAAAACTTCCCATCTCCAATGCAGGCCTGCAGATCCAATAGGGACACAGCTGGGCTCCTGCTCCAGGTCCACACCGGTCCCTTTCATCCCAAAATTGACCATCCAGGGTTAGCAGGAAGAGCATAGTTGGATGTCATGGATCCCACCCTGTACCCTGGCCTGACCGCGCCCTGGCCCCACAGCCATCCACATGCCCTGGAGGCACCACCACCAGGTTTATGTACACTGCTCTGTACATGCCTGGTCCCACAAAACACATCTCTGCAATTCTCTCCAAAAGGTAGCCAGATGGGAGTGTGCCCGTCATCCTGACCACCCCTCCATGCTCAGAGCAGCAGAGCAGAGAGATGCCCTGCGGAAGAGAGTTGCTGGCCATGCTGGGCAAGGTGTCATCCCTCCATCTCTGTCTCCTGCAAGCTAAGTTAAAGGGGGTCTAGGGGAGCCCCAGAATCCTCCTGGGGGTGCCAGGTGGAGGGCAGCCTGGCCTCTGGCTCCCTCTGGCCACACACTGTGAGAGGGCCTATGACAGCTGCAGCAAGTTTTTTATCTCACATTGCAGTGTGACTCTGAACAATTTTTTTTAAAACAATGCAAGGCAAAATAGATTCCAGAGGAGAGAATGTTATCAGGGGTGAAAAGATGAATCATGATTGTGAATCATTTCATAATGATTTAAGGATCAATTCAATAAGAAGACATAACAATCCTAAATATGTACATGTCTAGTAACAGCTTGAAAGTAAATAAAGAAGAAGCCTGATAGAACTAAATGGAGAAAGAGAAAAAAACATAATAATGGTCTGAGATTTTTGCGTGTATGTGTGGGGGGGCTACTGGGGATTGAATCCAGGGGTGTTCTACCTCTGCGCTACACCCTGAGCTCAATTTTATTTAGTTATTTTTTATTTTGAAACAGAGTCTCACTAAGTTGCTGAGGACCTCACTAATTTGCTAAAGCTGGCCTTAAACCTGTGATCCTCCTATCTCAGCTTCCCAAGTATTGGGATTACAGGCGTGAGCTACCATGCCTGGCCTGGTCTCAGATTTTAAAACTCTTTCTCAATAATTGATAGGACCAGAGAAAGAAGGCAGAGGACTTGAAGGACATTGTCAACCATCAGGGCCTGAGGGACGCCAGCAGACTGCTCCACCAACAGCAGGAAACGCACTCTTTTCAAGTGTGTGGTAAACAATGTCCACAGTAGACCATATTCTGGGTCATAAAACAGATACTAACTTTAAAATGATACAAATCATATAGTATATTCCCTGATCACAATATGACTGTCAGAAATCAATAACAGACTATCTGAAAAAAAAACTCAAAATGTTCAGAAACCAAAGAGTACATGTCTAACTAAAGAAAAAATTCAAAATGGAAATTAGAAGATATTTTTCACTGAATGAAAATAAAAATACAACAAATCAACATTTGTGGAATGGTGCTAGTAGAAGAGGGCTTATACGGAAATTGATAATACTGTGTGCCTACATTAGGAAAGGAGAAGGTCAATCAGTGGCCTCAGAATGTGCTGTAGGAAACTAGGAAAAGAGGAGCAGGTTAAATCCAAAGTAAGCAGGAGAAAAAAAAAAACACTTAGAGAAAATTGAAAATCACTGAAACAGAAAACAGACAACAGAAAATCAATAGAACAAAAACTGGTTCTTCAAGGAGATCAGTAAAATTGATAAAACTCTAGGGAACTGATCAGGAGCAAAAAGAAAAATAGACTTGAATTATCATTACCAGGAAGAAAATAGGTGACATCACTATAGATCCTACAGATAACGAAAGGCTAATAGGGAATATTATGAACAATCTTACATTTGATATGGGCAAATTCCTTAAACATATAAAAACTTACTCAAGAAAAAATATGCAATGTGAAGAGCTTGATACGTATGAATGAAATTGGATTTGTAATAAAATACCTTCCCACAACAAAAACCACAGGCCCTGATATCTTCACCAGTGTTTGGAAGGTAAAAACTGAAACGTGGCCCATCCTGCCCACACTGCTAGAAAATAAGATGAGAGAACACTTCTCAGCTCGTTCTATGAGGCTGGTATCACTCTAACACCAAAACCAGACAAAAACACTAGGAGAAAAGATAACTAGACATCAATACCTCTCATTAACATAGATGTGAGAATTTTCTAACAAAATTTTAGCAAATTGAATCCACTAATATGTAAATAGGATGGTACATCATGACCAAGTGAGTTTTATCTCAAGAATTCAAGGTTGGTTTAACAGTTAAAAAAATCAGCCAGTGTCACTCACTACATTAACAGATGATACAAGAGAAACCACACAGTCATCTTAAAGATGCTGAAAAGACATCTGATCAAATCCAAGAGGCATTCCTGATAAAAAACAAACAAACAAACAAAAAAACAAACAAAAAAAACAAACAAAAAACCTGGCTCTCAGCATAGTAGGGATTTAGAAGTCTCCTCAGCCCAACGATGGGTATTTATGCAACGCCTACCGTTCACACCACGCTTCATGTGGAAGACTGAACACCCTTCCCCTAGGGAGGAGCAAGGCAGGGATGGACTCTCCCACAACTGTCAAAATTGTCACTGTTCCTGCTGTTGTCATCCTGCTGGCCTTTGTTGAGCTCTGGCCCCAGCCCAGCTACCTCCCTCTGCTCCCCCAGACCCTGACCTGCCTCAGTTTATCATCAGCACATTCCTGACTCTTCTATTAAATTGGCTGATCATTGATAGATGTTTTAAGTCCCTTCAGCTAGGTTGCAAGTCCTTTAGAAGAGTTGTACATACAGGTGTTCAGTAATTACCACTCAAGGAGCCCGCTGGACCTCGGGCACACTGCCTGAGGCTGTGGCCATGCTCCGGGCCTGATACCCAGGAGGATTCCTCGAAGGACCCCGGCAGGGAGTCGGAAGAGCTGGAGCCGGGTCTGCAGGAGCCGCGCCTGCAGCGAGGGTGGGAGTGGGCCCAGTAAGTCATGGGCCAACAGCCAAGCGCACGGAGATTCCAGGCAGACCCACGCTGGAGTTCAGAGGGGACGGGATCCCTCCACTGGGAGAACTGGCTCATGCTTCTTAGAAGAACCACATTCACACTGACCTGGAGGGGCGTGTGCAGCTTTGGCAAGTGGAAGGACCAGAGAACTGGGTAAAGGGATCCTGTGGCAGAGCCCCAGACAGGGAAGGGCGTGGCCTAGGCTGGCCCTGTCTGGGTGGACATGCAGGGAGGACATTGTCCTCTGCCTAGCATTGGGGGCATGGTGGTCACCAGCAGACCCTGCAGTCAGAGGCGGCGTCCACAGCGCGCGTGGCCACTTGCGTTACTTTCAGTCACTGCCCAGATGCACCTCCCTGTCCAGCGAGCTTGGGATCTGAGTGGCTTTGGCCAGAGAGAGGTGGGTGGTGACAGTCTTGCCTGGGAGCTGCTGATCTCTCTTCCCCAGCAACAGCCCACACAGCAGCTGCCTCCCACAGCCTGAGAGCCGGGCGAGCACGCAGGCGGGCCGCTGGGGCAGGGAATGAGCCCCGACCTCTCTGGGCCCCAGGCAGATGCTGGTGACTGCGGGAATTTGGCTTAGGTGATCGGTGTGCCTGGCTTCCTGTGTTCCGACTCTGTCTTTGCCTCCACTTTCTCAGCAGTAGAAGGGGGATAACAGCAGTGACCATCCACCATGGGGTGGCTGCACTTCTCACACACAAAACGCCATGCATGGTGTCTCACAGGAAGCCGGCACTACGCCATGTTTGCCAAATCCTATCAAGATGGTGGCCCATATACTCAGAGGGTCACACCCAACCACACACTTGTCTACCAAATGACTTCCCAGTGTGCACTCTCCTGGAACACCTCTCTTAACGCTGATGGATGTGCCATGAACCATGCACCTGCATCGGATAATTTGGAAAATTCTGGATTAAACCAAATCAAACACTTGTATTAACTGCCAGACTTATCAGAGCCTTTAATATGCTAATATACTTCAGGTTTTCCAAGAGGCTGTATCCCTACACGTTCACCATGGAAATGTGTGTGCTCACACATGCTTGTGATCATGAGTGCGTGTGTGTGCGTGTGTGTGTCGCACTGATTGACTTCATCCAGGTCTGTGGTCAGTGGGAGCGCGCTAGAGAAGGGTTTTCTAGCAACATCTGGTGGGGGGTCCTTTAGCTGG
>PVJS01044265.1:0-16724 GCA_004027185.1 Glis glis | reverse complement strand
TGCTAAGTGATATTAGTAAGACACTAAGAGTAAAAAATCGGATGTTCCCCCTAATCTGTGGGAGCTAGATAGAATGGGACGTAGAAGGGACTTAGAAAGGAAGAAGAAGAAATCTTTAGATGGACAAAGAAGGTGACCTAACTGAGGGAGTTGGGCGGGGAGTGGAGGGAAACACACTATAGCACATGATGTACATACAAAAACCTATAAGACTCAATCACTATCCGGAGCATGAAAGGGAGGGCAGGGGGAGGGAATAGGGTGGGATTGGAGGGAGGGCTAAATGTGCAATGTGTGCATGTATGATGTTCATACCCTGACATATATCAAAATGTATAATTATAATATACAATGCACCAATAAATGAACATAAAAAGTTAAAAAAAAGAAAAAGATTATAGCAATCCATTATACTGTAAAACATTTCAAAAGTATGAAATACATAAATATAAAACAAAAATGCCCTGTATGTAGCTCTCTCTATTCCAACATGCCCACACAGAGATAATACTAACAGTTTGTTGTGGATTTTTCCAGATATTTCCAGAATTCCTTCTTTACCTCTGTTGAGATCAACCTTCCCACTTGATTTTAAGAGATGCAATAGACTTTAAGGCTGGCATCTGTCAGAGCCTGTCAATCACGGCCCCTGCTTGACTGGCCATTAAATCAAATGGCCTTCAACAAGGAAAAGGGCACTTCCACCACATTAACCATTTGACAGCAGTAATCAAAAGCTCAGTTTAGAGCAACAAAATTTATCGTAGATTCTCTGAAAAAAAATACACAGCATACTTTTTTTCTTGGATATTTTAAAGTCTGTCTTTTGATTAAGCCACTCTGGGAAAGTCACGTATTTCAATGGTAATGAGCCCCTGTGGTGCTGGCTTGCAGAGCTGAGCTATGGCATGGTGCCCTCCACTTTGATGGAGGGAAATAGCCAGTTGCATCATGCATTTACCCTAAGAATGTCACTGCTCGCTACATTAGGATACATCATCTTCTAAAAGAGGACAAAACATAGATGTTTTCTCTGGCTTTGGTTCCAGAAATAGTTGTACTTCTCTTGAACATTCTTTTTTTTATGTGTGACTTCCACGATAAATTTCGCAAGGTCCTATACCTAAAATAGGGTTTTGTTTCAGGTTCTAGAATGATTAGAAATAATCTTTTGGCCTAATTCCCACAAGTGATGAGGCTCGTATGACATATTTGCAGTACACTAATTGGAATCTTTATTTTTATCTCACTTTATAGTTTTGATTGTCACCTTTTATCTTAGTGCCTTGCTTTTTTTTTTTTTTTTTTTGCGGTACTGGGGATTGAACACAGGGGCGTTCTACCTCCGCGCTACACCCCCGGCCCTATTTTTTATACTTTATTTTGAAACCGGGTCTCACAAAGTTGCAGAGGGCCTCACTAGATAGAGAGAGAGAGAGAGAGAGAGAGAGACAAGGAGAGAGAGAGAGAGAGAGAGAGCTGAGGCTGGCCGCGAACCCAGATCCTCCGGTCTCCGCCTCCCAAAGTACTGGGATTACAAACTTGCGCCACCATGCCTGGCTTAGTGTCTTGCTTTTTTACCCTGATAATTTTATACATTTTTACAAAACATTTTAAAACCTTTTTTATAAAACAAACACGTCTCACATACGTATGTATGCATACATGCACATGTGTTTTGTCCCAGCTTTGTAATCCTGAAGAAAATGTCAGACTGTTTATTTCCTCTCTTCTTATCATTATGCACTCAGGGAAATTAAGAGTTTTGAATCCAGTATAGGTTTCTGGGAACTTCTAGTTTAATTCAATACAATACAAACTTTTTTTCCTACCATGTAAAATACACTTTAAATAATAAGGAATGTAACTGATATTTATAGTTTGCTTTTCAAATTTTATCATCCTTTATACATTTGAGCCTTGCCATAGCACTTTAAGGCAATTTAGATAAGTTATTTTACAGATGATATTAGAAGTAAAAATGACTCTGAATCAAGCAACTGATAGAATTTCATACAGCTATTCATATATTCCATGGCCAAGGCCCATACAAACATTTTTTTTATAATTCATTACGATTAGCAGTAAAGTGTTTCAAATCAAGGTATAACATTTTTAGCTATTTTTAACTATCATATCAAGTGAAATAACATGGTTGAAAAGTAACACATTGTGCTCAGTATACTCAAACCTTGTGTTGCAAGAATCAAGAATGTATTCAGGGAAAGGCTAGTATTTGAGAAGACACTTTACATATTTTAACAAGCAGATATAGAATTAGAAAAGGTCGCTTCAACAAAATAAATTTCATGAGCAAAAATGAGGAGTGAGTTAAATAAGTGGCATTTTGGGTGAAAAACAACTTACTTAGTTTGTCTGATACTGGGGGTGTATATTGAAAAGTCACAAGACTTAAGGCTAAGAAGACAATTGGGATCCTCCTATCAGCTTGAATGTCAGACATCATCTTCTTGCTATGAATTCTGCCTTGATTCTTGCTTAAGAGATTCTGGAGAGACTACAGGGAAGAGATCCTAAAAGGATTGGAATAATAAAGGCAATCCTATGTTTGTGACTGAGAAGTGTAAATTCGTGCTGGTATTTATCACACGGAACTACCTTCAGGTATTTAAAACCAATTCTAAAGGGTGTTTCCTCTTGGATGGTGGGACAACTAAGCTCTCATTGCCTTCTTGGTATTTGTACAACAGCCTCAGGGCCTTAGAAGTCAACTCAAAAAGAAAGAGCAAATCGTCCCTGTGCAGCTCGAGTCGGACAATCATTTATCTCCTTATATTCAGAGCAAACAATAGGTTTTTAGCAGCATTTTTGAGTTGTGAGAGCTTCTGCTTAAGGTTCCATTGGAGTGGGAGTATTTGAACTTTTGCCCAACTGATAAAGAGGCTCTAAAAACACTTCTGAGTCTCTGGTAAGTAAGCAATTAGACTGCTATCTCATCTCCCTGCCACTCAATCCTCACTCTGCTGCTTCCCAAATACTACAGCACATTTCTACATAGAAATGACAGATGAGGATGGCTTTAGTGGCAAACTGGGAGCAGGGTTTAAAATGAACAAGAGGGAGAGTAGAAGCAAGTCCCTCCCTAACAGTCTCCAGCCTTCTGTGAAGTCATCTGTGCTCTCAACATCAGTGGCCCTGGCTGCCTCACACAGGTGCACCCCTGCACACTGGCTGCAGGTTGGTTTCAGCCAGAAGGAGGCAGCAGTGAGAGACAGAAATGCAAGAGGAGAGAGAAGTAGGGGCATTTCTTTCCACCTGGGTCCCTGCTTCAACTCTGACAGTGGAAAATTCCAACTCCTTTCCACTGGTCAGCTTTTCCTTCACAGATCCAACTCTCCCTGGGCTTTGTTAATGCTTGTCCTGTGACCACTTAGCACCAACGGCTGGTGTAGGCTTCTAGCTGCCTCAACTCTGCCCATATTTCTGTTATCTCTTCATTAAAATCTGTTTAAACCATCTGCATGTATTCTCTTTCATGCCAATATTATAATTTCCAGGAATTCTTACCTTTGTTACTATCATTCACTTAAAGTTCCAATTTTGTGTATTTGTTTGTGTTTTCTTTGTGATTTGTCTCTCAGAAAGTGTTTTGATATACATTACAGGTTAGCTGCTTTAAAAGAAAAAAAAAGTTCCATATTATTTGACTCCCTTACTTGGGGGACAGAGGGAACTACTGAAGGGGAAGTTTTACTATAGACTGGGGGTTCACCAAGAGTGGGCCCAAGATACATCATCTGGCATCATCTGGGAACTATTTTAAAAAGAAAATTATTAGACCACACTCGGGACTTAACTGAACCAGAGTCTCTGGGGAGGGGGCCAAGCAATCTGTGTTTACAATGATTTCCATAGAATTTTGCTATATGTTGAAGTTTGAAAATTCTCTCTACATATGCACACAAATATATATACAGAAATACCTATTATATATTATAATATTGTGCATATATATGTAGAGAAAGAATATGTATTGGGGGAGGGTTACTGGAGGTTTAACCCAGAGGCATTCTACCTCCAAGCTACATCCTCAGCCCTATTTTTATTTTTATTTTGAAACAGAATCTCATTAAGTTGTTGAGGGCCTTACTAAATTGCTGAGGCTGGTCTAGAACCTGTGATCCTCTTGTCTCAGTCTCCCAAGTACTGGGATTACAGGTGTGGAGAACTACAGCTCTTGATAAAAACAAATAAACATATTTCTGTTCCTGTAAATTAAAAATTTTCATTATCTCTATAATTTCCAAAACAATATCTAGCTATTAAACCTCTTGAAGGTGATGACAAACTATTTCTTGGTCTTTGTCTCTTTCTTTCTTTTTTATATACTTTTATTGGTATACTGTAGTTCCACATCATAATGTAGCTCAGAGTGATAGGGACATACATGCACACAGTACTTAATGAGCTTCCCCTGTTCCCTCTCCACTTCCTCCCCTTCCCCATACATGATATTGAGATTGGCATTGGTAATTTCACATATGTACATAACATCAATGGAAGTGTTTCCTTCATTAATCCTCCTTACCACCCCCCCAAACACACATATCACCACCTTCCCCTAGACCCCCTTCATCACTCCACTGGTATTTCTCCTTCCTTATTTAAAGTCCCTCTTGTATCCTGATTATTCCCTAACTTCCACATATGAGAGGAATCTTATGACCCTTCACTTTCTGTTACTGGCTAATCTCACTTAACAATGCTCACTTGTGTCTTTCTTATCTATCAAAATCCTCCTTATTCCTTGACATCTGACCTAAGTGCCACTTGCCCTCATAACCTTTCCAGCTTTTCAAAGTCAAAGAGAATCTTTCTTTTTTCTGGAATCTTATGTGTTGCTGGTGCTGCCTTATAATACCTCAATGTAGAGTTTTGATCACTCTTGCATAATCTACACTTTTTTCTTTGTCTCCACCAGACTGTTATTGGGAGTACAAACATTGCCTCAATTTTCCTTGAATTATTTATTCTAGCATTAGAAAATGTAGTATTTTATTCTAGTGTTGTCTGACCTATCAAATTTATTGTCAATACCTGAAAATGCACATTAAATGTATACTTCCAGGGTAAAATTTTTCAAGGAAATCTATATCATGTACACAATATAAATAAAGTCTAAAGAGTTAATAAAAGTTTAGTATTAAGACATTATAAAGTATTATGCAGTTAGCTCACATTTTCCTTTCTTTTACTTCTAGACAATTGCTTTATAATAAATATTCTTTCAGAATATAATGTATAAATGCAGGAGTATGGAGTCAGAACTGATGGAGGTGACACAGTAACTTAGGCTCTAAAATATTTATGGCTCAGAAATAATCAGTGTTACTTAGAATGCAGCATCTATCAAAATTAAATAATATGTGGGAAAAATATCTATGTGACACAAGAATGAATTTGTGGTAAAAGATAATTTTTACAGCACACACTTTTGTGCTTTAATGATTCACTTCATTTACTTGATACTATATATTATCAAAATGTATCTGTATTGTAAGGTAATCATTTAAAAATAATGCTATAAACATTCTGTGGTGTTTAAATATCCCTACAGAATTTATATAACGCCAGAGAAGTTTTTCTAAAGAAATTATCCAAAAACAGAGGAGTGGTCAAAAACACTGATAGCTTTAAATTTTTAAAAACCAAATGAAATGAAACTTAAGACTTTTTTAGAGGTTTGACATTTATTATGCATCTTGCACACATTTTTTCTAAGATGCAGGGAGCTTTTATCGGATAAGCATTTGCAAATCCTTGTTATAAACCAGTAACCAGAGGGAATACACACCTTGAAAACAAAATCCATTTATTAATAAATATTTACTGTGAAATATGTGTCTTTCCCAGTGCTGAATTAGACCCAACACATAAACTACTATTGAGGGGTAAAGTGTCCACCACGTATGACAAAGAGTATTCCAGGGCACCGTACCACAGGAAGAATTTATTCCAAGATAACCTAATATACTTGTACAGCTTAAGGTTGTAAACAGGTATGTGAAAAATTAATTACACATTTTATGACAAAATCAAGTTTATCCAGACAATGACATCTGTCATAATCCAACTTATTTTGTGCATTGTCCATGTGTGAAGATGACAATAACCGGCACAGTGTGATGTCTTTTCATCCAGCTTTTGAATTTACAAATGAAGAAAATACACATCAGATAGGTTTAGAAATTTGTTCCATGTATTGCTTTTTTTTTCCCCCAGAAAAACTAGAATTTGAGTTTGTTTTATAAATTGTCCACTCTCTCTCCCCCAGCTGTGGTACTGGAGATTAAACCCTGGTACATTCTACCTCTGTGCTCCACCCCCAACCCTTTCTAATTTTTGTTTGCTTGTTTTGAAACAGAGTCTCACTAAGTTTGCTGACAGTCTCTCTACGTTACTGAGGCTGGTCTTGAACCTGCAATACTCCTATCTCAACCTCCTGAGTACTGGGATTACAGGCATATACCACTACAACTGGCCATAAATTGCCCACTTTCAAACATTCAATATGGCCTAAAGATAATCAGTTTGAGTCCTCTGCATACTCTTCCTATTTTGGTTTTCATCTTCCCTTTCCTTCTTAGACCAGGAATTGCACTTGCTTTCTACAGAACTGAAAGACCAACAGCCTCTCTCATGTTTCCTGTCTCCATGGCTCTCGGCCTCCAGGTTGGTATTAGCTTCCCTTCTGCCTGTTTAAAGCTGTGCAGTCCAGAAGCCACATGCAAGTACTTAAGTTCAATGACAATACCAGAAGGTACCAAAGGCAGTCCCTCAGTCGCAATATGACATTTCTTTTTTTTCTTTTATATAAAATTTATCTATTTTATTTTATTTTAATGGTACTAGGAATTGAACCTAGGGGTGTTCTGCCTCCAAGCTACATCCCCAGCCCTTTGTATTTATTATTATTATTATTTATTAATGTACTTTTATTGGTGCATTATAGTCTCACATCATAATGTAAATCATGTTGACAGTGGCATATATATGCACTCAGTATTTGGTACCCCCCACCTCCCGATTCTCCCCTTCCCAATACAGAGTACTGAGGTTGACGTTGTTATATTCACATATGTACACATAGTCGATGGTAGAATTTCCATTAATGAACCTCAGTCTTCTCCTTCTCCTTCCCTTAGTCTACCTCCCTGGCTCCACTGAGGTTTCTCCTCCATTATCTGGAGTCCCTCAAGAAGTCAAATAATAATAAATGTTGGCAAGGATGTGGGGAAATAGGAACTCTTCTACACTGTTGGTGGGATTGCAAACTAGTTCAGCTACTATGGAGATCAGTGTGGAGATCCCTCAGAAAGCTCGGAATGGATCCACCCTATGATCCGACTATACCATTCCTGGGTATCTTTCTAAAGGGGCCGAAATCAGAGAACTACAGTAATGTATGCATAACCATGTTCATAGCAGCACCATTCACAATAGCCAAATTATGGAACCAACCTAGGTGTCCATCAACAGATGAATGGATTACAAAATAATGGGAAATACACACAACAGAATTCTACTCAGTAATAAAGAACAAAATTATGTCATTTGCAAGAAAATGGAAGGACCTGGAGAACATTATGTTAAATGAGATTAGCCAGTCACAGAAAGTGAAGGGTCATATGTTTTCTCTAATTTGCGCAAGCTAGGAAGTATAGCAATATGACATTTCAAATGCCCCATGCCTATATATAGATTATGGCTCCCATATTGGATAGAGGATATAGCACATTTCCATCATTGTTTGATTGGACTGTGCAGGTACATCAACTGATTTCAATGTTTCTTTGATTTTTCTTAGTATTTTAATAATTTTTTTTTGGATTTTCTTTTATTCATAGACTTCAATTGCAAACTTTATAGTTTTCTATGTTCTCCAGTGAGTTGCTTAGCACACTTAATAGCTTATATTCATGTTAATAATGATTGCACAATGATAATTATACTTCTTATGATGTGTATGCTCATTATTTTTAATTGATGAAGTTAATAGACAAGAAATATCACATGCAGAAATATAGCCAATATTACTTACAAAGAAAATAAACCAATATAAACCAGTAACATACTATTACAAATGCTTGCACATTGTTAGCAGTGTGAATTCAATGTCTAATCTTTCTGTGATGTAGTAAAACAGAGTGCTTTACACTTAAATAGAACAGGAGGTACAATTATTTTCTGCATTTCATAAAATAGGAAACTGAGGCAGACAGTGATTAAGTAACTTACATAAATTTGCAGAACTATTAAGAAATAGGTTGAGAAGTTCTAACCTCTGACTTTCATGATATTATTTTTGTGAATGTGGATAGGTCAGATATTCCCCTTAAAGCTACACTACACAGATGTATTTAAAATGAAGATAATTTACATGATTATTATAAAAGCCTTTGGCTATAAAAGCACATAGTAAATACTCATTGACTTGAGATCTCCTCCCTACTTCTCAAGGATGGATTATCTCTAATATATAGTATTTAACACACGCTTATTTATTTTGAAATATTTTTAGAGTCCATTGTAGATAGTTTTGCCTTTGGTATATGGTTTCCTTAATAAGCATCTTTAACACCTTCATATGCTTTTATGTAAAAAAACAAAAGCTTATATGATAAATATTCTCTCACAATTGCTGAGGGGGATCAAGTAAAATTCTTTGCTAATAATTACTTTCTTGAGATCATAAATATGAATCTATTAATGAGAAAATTATGACTTGATTCTCAGTCATTTCATTTGCTTTGCATTGTGAAGAGGATGACTCTACACCTTTTCTTCTTTGGAATACATTTCAGTGAATTTACATAAGAATTTATTCTAGTTCATATGCTAAAATTAATTATTGTATTACAATATTACCCTTTAGTGGAGCTTTTAGTACTGAGTAACTTCTTTCTTCTCCTGGATCTCTATTTTGTGTTTCCTGGAGCTTATAATTGTCTTGAGCATGGTATTAATATGTATTAAAGCTTCTAAATGATGTTTCTGCCACATTGTGATGTGGATGCAAAAGCATTCCCTATGGTTATAGCTGCATCTGTCTCAAACCAACAATCTAATTTTTTCAGATCCATGGGGAACCATGCTCATTATATTTACTAGGTTTAGGGCTTCAAGCATTAATTTTTTTCCTGGACACATGAATAATCAAGGAACTGTTAACAAGCACTAAAAAAATCGATTACTTTGTGTATTAGTGGAACATTATGTGGCTCAATAAGATTGTATTGCTAATAGGCATGTGTCGTGCTCTCTTTTGTTCAAATTGTCATTCATTGGCACAGTTGAGAACTATTATATATCAATGTGTGCAGATAATAAACCTACTCTGCTTGTTGTTAGCAGACAATGACTGTTCTAATGGCAATGGAATATGTCCTTTGGATTATTTTGCACCAGTAGTAAAGTGTGCTGATCCAGCAACATTTCCCCCTTTGACTTGATCATATGAAAGGCAACGTTTGTGTGTGTTACCTAAAGTCCATCTCCTCAGCTCCATACTCTAACGAATGGCTTTAATATATAAGGGCCGTATACAGATGCTTCTCAACTTACAGTGGGGCTACACCCCTACAAACCTATCATGAATTAAAGATATAATTAGCCAAAAATGTATATAACATACCTAACCTACCAAACATCAGAGCTCAGCCAGCCCAGCCTATCTTAAATGTGCTCAGTACTCTCACATTAGCCTATAGTTGAGAAAATCAGCTAATATAATACCTGTTTTAAATAAATTTTTGAATATCTTACATAACTTATTAAATATTATACTGGAAGTAAAAAAAGAATGGTTCCATGGGTACATTTTGCCACTATCATAAAGTAAAAAAGTTGAAAGTTAAAAAAAATCCTAAATTAGGGACTACATGGATTTTATTTCTAATTAATTGAAAAGAAAGTACTCCATACTAATGAAAATTAATTAAAAAGTATTGCATACTAATGAAAATATTAAATATTTATTTAAAACATTATTGCAGATATTTATTCTACATATAAATATATGTCTACATATATTTACTAATAAATATATTATATGATTATAGTATATATTATACAATTATTATGTTATATTTATATATTATATGTTATATATATAAACTTTAAATATACAAACAGAAGATTTTTGAGGAAAAAGTCTGATTAAAAACATTGGAAATTTTAGTTAGTTGTAAATACAAATATATGTGCAATTATAATTATATGGTTTATATTCCAGGGCTGAATTTTTACATATACTATAGAATTATCCCCCTTTATCCATGAGGACTATGTTCAAAGACACCCGCTTAGATACTTGTACAGTACCAAAGTCACTGTATGTTTTTTCTATATATGCATACCTAAAATAAAATTTAATTTATGTATTAGGCACAGTAAGAGAATAACAAAAATAGCTAATAATAAAATAGATATATTATACTGTAATAAAACATTGTGAATGTGACATATGATCTCTTTCTCTCTCAAGATATCTCATTGTTCTGCACTCACCCTTCTTCTCATGAAGGTATGAGAGAATGCTTGAAGGACTCACTCTAAGGTTTCTGTTTGGCACATGTGAGTTGCCAGTATCACTACTCTTACACTGTGGAGTCGTTTTTAAGTAAAATGAGGGTTCCGCAAACACAAGTAACGTGATACTGCAAGAGTCAATCTGATAATTGAGATGGCTACTAAGAGACTAAATGCAAATAACATACGCAGTGTGGACACACTGGACAAAGGATTGATCCATGTCTCAGGCAAAGTGGAATCATGCAAGAGTTCATCATACTACTAGAAATGGTGCACAGCTTAAAACATGAATTCTTTATTTCTGGAACTTTCTATTTAACATTATCAGCCCACCATTGACTGCATGTAAACAGAACTATATTGTAGCAGAGTTAAAAAGCAGAAGATATACCAGCTACTTCTATCAATGTAGTTGTTTCTTTTGCCATGACTCAACATAAAGTCTTGTCTCCAAAGAAAATATTATCTGGTTCACACTACTCCAGATATGAACTCATAGACCAATATGACCTACTTAATTTGTGTGTCCACCATCCACCAGTAGTAGCTAAATGAGAATGCCATGTTGGAAGGAGAGTTAAATCCTATATTAGCATCTAACTTTTCCCACCTAAACAGGACAGGTACCCCCAAATATATACTGATGGTCACAAACATGCAATAGTTTGGCTTACAATGTTTCCATGTTAGGATGTTACAAAAGTGATATGCATTTAATAGAAACTCTGCATCAAAATTTGAATTTGATCATTTTCTGGGCTAGTGTTAGCATGTTTTTTTCTGTATAAGCATGACTATTATGATATTTGGGGAATGATTTCTATTTTCCTAAGGAAGAATCAATAGGTATCTCTCCTATTTCCTAGAAAACCTATCCATACCTATCCATAAATATTTACCCCCCCCAAAATGGAAAAAGTTTGTCTACACAAAGACTTGGACTAAAATGTTCAAATCAACTTAGCTCATAGTAAAACAAAACTTGATATAATCCAAAATCTCATAAAAAGGGGAATGGATAAACTGACATATTCATATGATGGAATTCTGCTAGACAATGAAAATGAAGGAGCAACTGGTATTCAAGATGACATGAAAAAGGAAAGAAAAGAAGGAAAAAAGGAAGGAAGGAAGTTAGTTATTTAGGTCTTAGTCATCACTTCTGTGATTATCTTCCTTAGATTCTGATTTAGGGTTATGGATCTAGTAAATATAAATAGCAAACAAGTGTATCACCACTCTCGTGTTTTGGGGTCATTATTAAATAAAATAAACATTCTGTGGACATAAGCACTGTGTTACCGCAGCAGCCATCTGATAAGCAAGAAGCTACTGACTAATGGGCAGGTAGCAGGTAGTAAATTTTAGATAAACGATGAATTTTTAAAATGTAAATTAACCCATATAATATTAAGGACATAGCTATACTAAAACAATTATCTGTTTCTTATCTAAAATTCAGAGTTAACTTGGGCATCCTCTAGTTTGTCTGGCAGCCCACTCTGGTCCTGCGGTTTTATATGGGTAGTTACTAATATCATGTGTTTGAACACTACTCTTCTAGCAATATCACT
Source organism: Glis glis (assembly GCA_004027185.1). NCBI lineage: Eukaryota > Metazoa > Chordata > Mammalia > Rodentia > Gliridae > Glis > Glis glis. The sequence continues at coordinate 4,596 of PVJS01044265.1, read as the reverse complement.
AAGAGAAAATAATATTATTTGTAATTTCATTTTTGAAATTAACAGAATAAGAAATTTTAAATTTAATTTAAAACTGTAATTTATCCATAGGCTTCATGCCAACCCTGAACCTTCTCATGTCCAAGTGAACACCTTCAATTTTCATTTTTATTGCCTAATAAGCCATAGCTTTTATTAATGCCTTTCAGCTAATGGTGTGCAAAAACATGGCTTCTTCCTTTAAAGAAGATTGTTTAAATCCACTTAATAGCCTTTTACACCTCACACTAAGCTATTAACTTAGAAAGTACTCACAGAATAAGTGTTAAAATGGTACATAATGAAATTTAATTGAAGAAAAATCAAATAGGTTAAATCTACTATTCTGTATATGTAAAATCATGTTTTATTTTCTTACCTCAAAAAATATTCATGGACTTGGAACATTTCATGATCTAAAATGTATTTCTAATCATATATTTCAAAATAGTTTGGAATAATTATGGACCACAAAACCATGAATATTACCAGCACAGCAAGAATATACGGTTCCATTAGATGTTGAAAATTCATTGAAATTGAAAGAAAGTAAAAGTAATACACAACATGATTTTTAGCCCCATCTCCTTTGAAGCCTTAATTTATTAAGGCTAAATAATTTCGATTATCTTACCATTCTTCAGGAAGAAGAAACCATAAAAGGAGATTTAAACAATGGACATGGGGACTTCGAGGGAAACAGAAGAAAAAGCATAATTTTATATGCAAGTAGTGTGATGTAAATTTAGGTGTATGTCCATTCCACTAACAAATGGTACATTGTGCAGAGCTGAGGACTGTACCTCCTGCATGCTAGGCAATCGTACCACCACTGATCTTCACCCCCAGCCCGACAAATGGTGTTTTAAGAAATGCTTCCAATTCCATCTTGCACTTGATCTGTGAACATCTAAAATGCAGAATGTGTTTGGCCTTCTAGGACCAGTTTACATGATGGTAGCATATAAACCACTGGAAAGTCAAGGCACAAGCTTGGTTAGCTGAAGCTCCCCAGCAAATGACCCTATTATGACTGTTGTTCAAATTTCTTAAATCCCTTCACCTCGTCCAATCCTCAGTGAGCCCATGCTGTATTCCTAGAAAGATGGATTAAAAATAAACAGGCAGACAAACGAAATCAAAACCAAACACACACACACACACACACACACACACACACACACACACGGAAGATTAAAAACTGAAAATGTTTTAACACAAACAATTAACTACCAGGAGCAGAAAATAGAGCTTGAGTCAACTGCAAAAGCATTATACAGAGAAGAAAATCCCTCCTTCTTAGCTCAGAGCCCTGGGTATTTCTTTTGCAGTATTTATGTCTGTAAAACACCCTGCCGTCTTTGGCATAGTGTGCTAGTTCTTGCAGAGCAGAGAAGTTTCAGGCAGGCTTAACATTGCCAGAAAATGACTTAAGCCAAAATCAACAGGACAGTCTACTACATCAGTTGCTGTGGAACAAAAACAGCAGTGACAGCAACAGTGGAACAAAAATGCACCTTCCCAGGAGACGCAGGCTTCCCAGGGTGGTTGAAGCCTCAGCGTCTAACATCATCTCAAAGTGCCAGAGCAGAAACTGGACGGAAACATGAATTACATGAAAATGGAAGAACCTACACGTATTTCTAAGAATATAAAGATAGTCCTTGAAGAAACTCAGAAATAAAAGGTGTGACTTTAAAGAGCTGAAGTTTTCTTAAGAGTTGATAGGAGACAGAGGAATACTGCTTCTTCAACTATTATTCTTTCTATTTTATAATTCCAAGGCTGGCACCATAGAAAACACAAATTATATGAGACAAACTGTTGAGGGCCGTTTTAGGACCACACATTGAGATTAGCATCTTGGACCAACTCGGCTGTGTACACAGTGCCTGGTTGAGTGGAATCTGTCTGCAGGCGGACAGATTCCCTGGGACCTGATCGATAGCGTGTGGACTTTGATGTCCTCTCCATCTACTAGTAATGTTTAACTCCTCCTTCCCCTCAGTTGTTTTATGACCCCACCTTGCTGCCTCTCTTTATCTGGACCTGTGATACTTGCTGGTTCCTGTATTTAGTTGTTTTTATGATGCTTTGTGTAAACTTTCAATAAAGGCAGGGCACCGGCTACTGGAGGCAGGAGATTTTTGAGTTGCCTCCTCTCCGGCTGACCCCGATATTAAAATAATCTTGGACCCAGAGTCGTTCATGCAAGGGACTTCAGGAAGCAGCAACCGCGGCACCGGTCCGTCACAACAAACATGTTCTGAAAAATATTTGAGCCTATTAGATCAGGTCTATAAGATCTTCAGGATACACATGCTCCCGCAAAGACATTTTTATAAATCTGTAAGTGTGGTACAGCAACATTCACCCTAAGGATTTTAGTTCATTCTTAAATACATATTAACTGTGACAGATTCCTTAATAAAATATTGCACTGACAAATAAAAATACAATGTGCTCTTTTAACAAGAGCTTTCTTAAATGATTGTGTAGTGATTTAGATAAAAGAGAATTACTAATAAATACCATATTCAAGTGCCTATAAGTTTGCATAATTCCTGTAAATAGAAATAGAAATGAGATGCAGTTCTTATCCTACATAATTTGGATATATTAGCTTTGTTTGGGATAACAAAAATAAGTCAGGTACCTTTTTCATTTTCTTTCTAGGGTTGATTAAGATTGATTATCTCAACCCACTGAACGATATTTAGGAGATGAGAATACTGCAATTTTGACATGAGTTAAAAATCAAAGGATTTTAATATTCAGATTTTAGAGTTCTATAATACAAGGAAAAACTTATTTTCATTTCTCATTAAAATTCTTATTTACAACTTAAATCTGATATCACTTCTTACCATTTAAAAAAAGAAATCCCCCAACACACACACACACTCCCAGTACTGGGTACTGAACCCAGTGTTGCCCAAGCTGGCCTTGAACCTATGATTCTCCTGCCTCAACCTCACAAGTCACTGGGATTACATGCATGTGCCACCACCCCAACTAAAAAAAAAATTATAATTTGTCATAGAAGGGTGTTTTGGAAAACATAACACAAATAAATTCTAAGGATAAATTTTTAATAAACATTCACAATGTAAATCTCATTTTTAAAAAAAATTAGATTCTGCTCTACAATTTTTAAATGTTTGTAAATTATCCTCTGTTTCTATATGCATCTATCATTTTGTACCAAAACCACACATTTTGTGGGTCACACTTTAAGAAATATGGGATTACATTGTGAGGCCGAAGAACAGCCATGACAGGCTGTGCTTCTGAAGGAACTAGGCTAGGCCTAAGTTTCTGTTTCTCAGAGATGTTCCCACAGAAACCATCGCTTGATGGAGCCTTTCAGAACAATGGTAGGGCCTAAAACCAATAGGTCCAAGAAGTGTTCCCACAGAAACTACTGCCTGGTGGGGTCTATTGGAACAATGGTAGGGCCTGAACCAATAGTTCCAAGAGATGTTCTCACGGAAACTGCCGCTTGGTGAGGTCTATCAGAACAATGGTGTAAAGTCCCCAACTCCCCAGGTGTGACGAGCCAATCAGTGAACTCCAAATACCCCTAACTGTTGCCAACTGTATATGTAACCAAAATGTATAAAAGCCAGAGTAATCTAGAGCTCGGGGTCCGAGGTCAAGACTCCACTGTGCTGGATGAGACTCGGACCCTAGCTCGAGCTAGCTAATAAAGTTCCTTTGCTTTTGCATTATCGATTGGTGGAATTGGTCTCTCACTTCGAACACTCGAACCCGCAACTTAACAACATGATCCATTATTTGCTAATTTTGAGAATGCCCACAATTACAAGGTTTAGAACAATTTAACCATTTGAAATATACTTTATATCTATGTTGCATTTCTGTTTCTGAGGGTTTATGCATGTGCATAAATATTCACTGAAGCCAAATTAATGATTCACATTAGATCTTCAAAAATCCCAGCCCAGCTTCCTCAATTTGACTCCTAGAGTGTTGTTATTTCTCCCCCAGCTGGGATGTCTTACAATGTTGAATTTGTGGGAACTAGTTTAGAGGAGATTTACTGTATATCATTTGTTCCTGGGTCTTTTATAGTTTCTGAAACATAGTAGATGGTCAAAATATAAATGTTGAATAACCGAAGAGTTCAGTCTAAATTAACTAGGCCAAAATGAACTAATAAATTAAAATAAAACACAAAACAATTTTTTTCTGAATAATAAAGGGAAAATATTTAGGTTTCAACTCATCCAGTGTATAACAGAAATATGTGTACTCAACAATTAGATTACAAGTTCACACTTTGTCATTGCAAACTAATAAACTATTTTTTAAATCAAGAGTGTTGTCTAAAGATCAGTTTGAAATGCTTATGGTGACACACCGCCGGCCCCAGAGCCACCTGGGCCGGGCCGCCCCCGCGCCAGGTACCGGACACCCCCAGGCGTCCCCGCGCGCGCCACACCGCCGGCCCCAGAGCCACCTGGGCCGGGCCGCCCCCGCGCCAGGTACCGGACACCCCCGGGCGTCTCCGCGCGCGCGCCACACCTCCGGTCCCTGAGCCACCTGGGCCGGGCC
>PVJS01044264.1:0-16724 GCA_004027185.1 Glis glis | reverse complement strand
GGTGGTTGTGATGGTAGTAATGGTGATGATGGTACTGGTGGTGGTGAAGGTGGTAGTGATAGTGATAATAGTGACGGTGATGGTGATGGTGGTGATGGCGATAGTGGTGGTGATGGTAATAGCGGTGGTGATGGTGGTGGTTGTGGTGGTGATGGTCGTGGTGGTGAGCATCAAGTTGAAACCTCTGATTTTACAAATGAGAGGAGTAAGAGCCATGAATAGAAGGGTGCTTCCCTTTGATAGCATAGGGGATATGAGTGGACCCACATTAAACCTCCTTCTAATGCAAATAAGCCCGGTCCCATTACCCGCACTGGTAGAGAGGCCCTGTCACCTCTGAGGTCCAGCCGCCAGGAAGCACATGCTCCTCGGGTGCCGGGCTCCGCTTCTTCATGCCTCGTGGCATATTCTTATCAATAGTCATTTTCGGCCTTCCATTTTTCTTTTTTTGAGAATTTGGGGCTAAGAATGTAGGTATTTTCAAGGAAAGGCTACACATTCCTATGGAATAAAATGACTATACTTCTTGGCATAATGGAAATAATGGGCAGAGATATTCTAGGGGTGAAAAACCCTACTTTGAAGTCTCAAGTTTAGATTAGGATAAATTTTCTCTTTGAATGAGTGGTCAAAACCCCCACATACATGACAGCCTTGCTGAATAAAAGTACTTTCTTGAAGATGTGTAGCCTTTTGCTACCTTCCAAGACTCTTGGATAGGTTCCCTTGGACAGAGATCATGGCTTGGTGGTTAAGAAGTGGGGTGAGATCAGCCTGGCTTTAAATCCCCACTTAACCATCTCCTATCTGGTGACCTGGTCTTAGCTTTATCATCTGTAAAATGGGAACAAACTGACTTAATTTTTTACTCTGCATCAAGTTACCTCAACTTTGGCACTATTGACATTTGGGGGTAGATAATTCCTTGTTGTGAGGAGTTGACCTGGGCATCGGAGAATGTTTAGCAGCATCCTGGCCTCTACCCACTAGAAGTAGTAGCCCCCCACTGCCCAGCTATGAGAACTAAAACTGTCTTCATACATTGCCAAATGTTCCCTAGGAGACAAACTCACCCTTAGTTGAGAATCACTACACTAAATATTAAAGGAGAAACTTGTAAGGCACATGCCTGGAATGTAGCATTGTGTTTAGCATCTGGGTTCAAACCCATCTCCATTTATACATTGGATGACCTCAGAAAAGCTACTCAAAACCTCTGAGCATCATTTTTTCATTTCAAAATAGGTATCATAGCCAGGAGTGGTGACACATGCCTGTAATCTCAGTATTTGGGAGGCCGAGACACTGAGACAAGAGGATTGTAGGTTCGAGACCAGACTCAGCAACTTAGTAAGACCCCCCAGCAACTTAGTGAGACCCTGTTTCAAAATAAAAAATAAAAAGAGCTGGGAATGTAAATCAGAAATAAAATGCCCCTGGGTTCAACCCCCAGTACCCCCCCCCACACACACAGTGGGAATCATCATTCATCCTGGGTCTACCTCAATGGAAAAATTGTGAAAATCAAATGAGGCCTTTAATATAAAATTGCCATGTAAGCCCTCGAGAGCAATTTATAGCTGTGTGGTGGAGAGTTTGGTAACAAGGCTGCATGGCTGAGCCTAAACACCTTCTAACATTCCAAGTGTTTTGTGACATTGATGCACTCGATGCATTTTAGCTTCTATTGTCATTGTCTCCACTTCACAGAGGCAGAAGCTGAGACTCAGGTGGGCGAAGAGACCTGCCTGATACTACACAGTGTGATGCATGGAGTCGGGATTTAATTCAATCCATATAACTCCAAAGGTGGTGCTATGTCTTCTACATGTATGTGTTTCCCAGTGAACACCAGTGCCCTGATTAAAAATGAAGGCAGCCCATCTGCTAGCGGCAGACATTTCTGTTTATAAAACCCATCTCTCTTCAGGTGATGGCTGGAGAGAGTAGGCAGCACAACTGAGGACTGATGATAACTTAGTTTCTCCTGCTCTCAATTCAGCACCGAGGTGTCTCCTTAGGAACTGCTGGAAGGAAGTTGAAAATGAAAGGGCAGAGCCAGCCCCACCTCCACGCTATGAATCACTCACTTGGAGGGTTGACTTGTGCCTTCCGCATCTGGGCTCTCTTATTTTTAACTTTGCAGGCCTTGGTTACTCTGGCTTCCCAGGGGAAACCCCTCTGGTGCTGGCAGTCCTGGCTGCTTTGCCATTGCCATGCCTCAGGCAGAGGGGAGGGCAGAGGATGCGCGTCCTCTTCGCCGGCCTCACTTAGGGCAAGTTCCCCATCCCCAGCATTCTGAGGCCTGGGCTCCTCAGCCGCCCTCACCCTGCCCCTGCCCTGCTCCCCAACGCCCAAAGCTCACTTGCTCTCAAAAGGGAACTTCCCCTCTGGGTCTTGCCTGGCTTTGGAAATTGTGTAGAGCCCAGTGCCTTCTTGAGTTCCAGTTTGTGGCTACGTGATAATCCCAAGGGCAGACTGCCCAGGGCTCAGTTACACCCAAATAGGCATCTCTGTGCTCCCTAGCGCCCCCTCTTGACACAGGATTCCAGGCAGCTGAGGGTGGGATCGGCACAGGAAAACCAGTGCAGCCTGTTCCAACAGAGACCCAACCGTGCAGAAAGAAGTTTCCAATTAGCTCCGGTGCAGTGCCCTCCAGGAAGACACAGGGCAAAGTCCCAAGTCCAAAGCACCAGTTTTGGAGTCTGAGAGACCTGGGTTTGGAACCCTGACCTGCCACATACCAGCTGTCTGACCTTCTATTAACCATTAGAAAGAATGAACTTTCTTGGGCTTGGCATGGTGGCACAGGCCTGTCACCCCAGTACTTGGGAGGCTGAGACCAGAGGATCACAGGTTTGTGGCCAGCCTCAGGAACTTAGGAAGACCCTCAGCAACTTAGTGAGACCTTATTTCAAATAAAAAAATAAAATAGGGCTGGGGGTGTAACTCAGAGACAGAATGCCCCTGGGTTCAATCCCCAGAACCACACAATAGTGATGATGATGATGATGTGAGTATTTTTTCCCAAATGCTGAAACATGTTCAAAAAGTCTAATTAACCTCTCCATCTCTCTCCTACCAGGCAATGCTGTTGGACTGGGCTGAGGGGAGTACACAGGCATGGCCCAGCATCCAGCACACAGGTCCTTCCTACACTCATCCTTCTGAGCACTGTGTGTCATTGTCCTGGGCCCAGCTCACACATGGCCCCACTTGGCCCATTAGAATGCACCGGGTGTGGGATCTGCAGCTTCAGTTCTTCTCCTTGCCAGAACACGACTCTGGGCCTGTCATTTTCCCTCTCTGATCCTCGTCTCCTCACCTGTAACATGGAGAGAACATTTACAGGATTGACCTGTGACTCAGCGATAACACACTTCACACGGTGCCTGGAACGGGGAAGGAGTCAATGCGTCCACTCTTTGCTTCTTCCTTCTTTTTTCTTTCTTTTTTAAGTTAAAATGTTGCATTTATTTTAACACCCCTAAATAAAGTGTGGAAAGGTGAAACAAATACAATAGGCTTGATAGGATATTTTATTTATTTATTTATTTATTTATTTTTTTTGCGGTACCGGGGATTGAACGCAGGGGCGTTCTACCTCCGCGCTACGCCCCCAGCCCTATTTTTGATACTTTATTTTGAGACTGGGTCTCACAAAGTTGCGGAGGGCCTCACTAAGGAGAGAGAGAGAGAGAGAGAGAGAGAGCATGTGCGCACGCACACGCATGCGCAAGCTGAGGCTGGCCGCGAACCCGGATCCTCCAGTCTCCGCCTCCCAAAGTACTGGGATTACAAGCGTGCGCCACCACGCCCGGCTGGCTTGATAGGATATATACATCTTCCTTTCTATCTGTATCTGCACCAATGATGTGTGCTAAGTCCTTCAGACAGCTCAGAAATGGGGAACTTTCGAAACTCTGCTCATTGTTACCTGAGCCAATATAAATATTGTCCTTGACACCCGTAGAGAGAATGCCTGTCATATTGGGTATCCTTCAGGTCAACTGATACACATCACCATTTTTGTCCTTTTTCTCAGTGGCACTCAATTCTGGCTACTACATACCTGGGAGGTTTAAAAATAAAATCCAGCCCTAACTACAGAACTTTCTAAATGACAGCCAGCAGTGAAAACCACTGCTTCATTCCCAATGGTTCATTTTCCATTTGGAGAGGCTGAAGTCCAGAGAGGTTGAGTGAGTTGTGAGGGAAATCAGCTAACATGGAGGCCGGCTAGGAGTCCAAGCTGGTTGTCCCAGTTTCTAGCACAGCAGTTTTGTCTTGCCTAAGCATTTTGTTGGCTTATCTGATTCAAAGAATAAATGAAACTCGAGGAGGAGTCTTAAGAGTCAGCCTCTACAAAACAGAGAGCACAGGTTTCTCCCTGCCTAGCTCAGAACTTCATAGAGAATCTTCATTCCACAGGTAATGCCTGAGACATCTGCCATGACCATGGCTCTGGGCTAGGCCTGATGATACATTGAGAATACGATGAGTACTCGTCTTCGAGAAACTCATGACTTATTCTAAAAAGGGAGGCAGATGTGACACAACTGGACAACTAAGATACTCCATCATGAATCAGGATGGTCATGAGCTGGGGCTGCCCTGGGAGACTAGAGGACACCCCTGACCCTGGAGGGAGGGGCTGGGAGGCTGGCAGAGAAGATTCCATTGGGAAGCAACACTTAAGCTAATTAAGTTTTAGAGAAAAAGGAAGAGTTTTCTTGGGAAAATGGAAGAAAATGATGCAGAAAAATCAGATTAGGGGATGGAAAGGTGCTGCTGACCTGCTGGCCCTGTGGGAGGGCGGGGCCTGGGGGCAGCACGGCAAGGTGAGAGATGAGGTCATGAGATAAGCAGGGGCAGGTTACCCCAAGCCGATGATGCAAGCCCAGCTGAAAGGCCAAGTTTCACACTGTTGGGGCTGGGGGCACAGGAACCCATGAAGGGCATTGTGCAGGTGTGCATCAGGCTACTGTCTGCAAAGATGGCTCTGATGGTCCTGGGGAGGCTGGGTAGAAGTGCAAAGTCCAAGGGCAGAAAGATGACCAAGAGGGAAATGCTGGGGTCTGCACTAGGGCAGAGGCCCCAGGGACGGAGAACACCTGGGGGATCCTCTGGAGAGATCCTGAAACAGAGTGAAGCAGGTTGGTGAGAGGATTTTTAAAGACATTGTGCTGATGAGGTGAAGAAGACAGAAGATGGAGACGGGGTCAGAGATGACTTCCAGATGTCTGGCTTGGACGGCTGGGCAGGTGATGGTGCCGGGTGTTAGGGAAGGATGCTTCTCTTTCCCTCCTGCCTTAGGCAGCTTGGGCTGCAGTATCAAACTATCATAGCCTCTAACAACCACAATTTATTTTCTGAGAGTTCTGGGGATTGAAAGTCCATCAAGTTGCCCACCTGGTGATTTCTGTGTGAGGACTCTCTTTCTGCCTCGCAGAGGGAGGTGGTGGCGGAGGAGCTTCCATAGGTGGGCTGAGGCTGAGCTATGAGCTGGTAGTGAAGGCTTTTCCTGATATGAGGCCTTGAACTAGAAACTGGGGATACCAGCTGATCAGTCATCTCCACTCTTACCGATATCAATATTTTGTAGATATGAGGCAGGGGGACTGTCTCAGAAGTTCAGCCCTTTGGGCTGTAGCCTCAGGTCATGAACATCTTGCCTCTGAACACAAAAGTCCCTGAGAATAACCTCATCACCCTCCTTCTCTCTGGGAGCGACAGACCTGACTCTAATTCCTCCGTCAGGGGATGGTCTGATTACCTGGCTCCTAAGTGGCTTGTTAGCATGAATCATGTTCTAATTTTCTAAGGAGATTTACTTGTTGGAAAGAGGACTCTCTTTGATCTCATGGCTTAAGAGTGTATGGGTTTTGTCCAGTTAATCATGTAGCTGGCGTCGGGCTTTGCCATCCTTTCTTTCTTTGAGGCTATATGGTATTCAAAAAGTTTGGCCACTGGCCCTGTAGCCAACATGGTTTGACTTCAACAGCAACTGGAGCCTCAATCTTTTCTCCAGCTCTTTGATGATAATTGATCAGTCTAGAAATCCAAGTAATGGTAGGACTTCCAAAGTGGCCCTTGAATCTAAGCAATGATTGAAGGGTGTTTTGTTTTATTGCAGTGCCAGGATTGAACCCAGGGCCTTGTGCATTCTATCAAGCACTGTACCACTGAGCCATGCTCCCAGCCTGGGTAGGCCTTTAAGGATATATTCTCTTCTCCTCCCCTGGACATTATTCCCACATGGTTAAAGAGTCACTATGACTTTGGGAGGCAGAGACCGGAGGATCCGGGTTCGCGGCCAGCCTCAGCTCTCTTGCTCTCTCTCCCTGTCTCTCTCTCTCTCTCTCTCTCTCTCTCTCTCTCTCTTTCTCTCTCTCTCTCTCTCTCTCTCTCTCTCTCTCTCTCTCTCTCTCTCTCTCTCTTTCTCTCTCCTTAGTGAGGCCCTCCGTAACTTCGTGAGACCCGATTTCAAAATAAAGTATAAAAAATAGGGCCGGGGATGTAGCGCAGAGGTAGAATGCCCCTGGGTTTAATCCCCGGTACCGCAAAAAAGAAAAAGAGCCACTATGATAGACTTTATTTTGCTTTAGTGTTTTCTCTGTACAAAGCACATTCTTCATTTTAACCTCTGAAACCATCCTCAAGAGGTAGAAAGAGTGAAGTAGATGGGTTTAATTTTGCAAAAGAGAAATTCTAAGACCAATTAAAGGATTTGCCCAATATCTCATGGGTAGCAATGAAGATAGGAACTAACATTTATTGGGTGTCTGGTATGTGCCAAATTCTCCATATACACTAACTTATTGTTGAACTAATACAATGGTGCCCATTTGAAAGCTAAAGATTCTGATCTATGTGATATTAAAATAGCAATATCAAAGTCCTCCAGCCCATAGGTAGGTAGGCCCCAACACTGACCTCTGGTCTTCTGATAATAGTTGGTTATACTGTGTTTAAACTCCATGAGCTCTACTGTAAGAGGATAGTAGTATTTCCACTCAGTTGGATTTGGGGTAAGAGGAACCACAAAAGGAGAAGTGGGTCATTCCCCCCTGTTTGCAGATGGATTTGGAAATGTGTTTTCCTCTCTATATAAAGTGAAAGAAGTCCCAGAGACATAAGCCAGCTGCCCTGTGTGCTTCCGTCAGAAGTCTGAGAGTTCCAACAATCAAGCTTCGTAACCCAAGCTGAGATTCCCAAGGCTGAATGCGCCACTCAAGACCACAAGCCTGAGGAGCAGCCCCTACGTGAAGAAGGCCATGTTTTCTCAGGCCTGTTGTTTATTTTCCTCTTCTTCTGCACTCTGCGGTCTGGCGAGGATCTGGGTGTCTCAACAGCACAAAGTCACCACAGCAGCAATCCTTCCCAGCTCCCGGCCTGAGCGAGCCCAGCTTAACTTCTCAGACTCACAGAAATGTGATCCGAATGAACTACATGTATACTCTGTCTGACAGAGCCCTTGCTAAGTCCAAGGATGCACAGACCCAAGGTCACTGGACAGGAAGAGATTCTTCTGAAAATGGAAAGAATAGGGCAAAAGCTTTCACCTTGGCATGCTCTGGCCTCCCTTCCTAACGCTCCCTCTCTCTCAGGACCCATGTTTGCCCAGGGTCGCCAGTGAGGTCACTGGGTCTCAGCTCTGATTGGCAGTAGAAGGTAAAGAATCTAGGACTACTGCAGGCTGGGAGCTCGCATGCACTATCTCATCTGATCTCCATCTACCTTCTTTCTGACGTACCCATGGAGGAAGCTGAGACTCTGACAGGTGCAGTGTAAGGTAATTGGTTGAACCTGCATTTGAGCCTGAATCTGGTTGACTGACAAACCTGTGCTCCCTCCACCATTCCACACCACTCAAAGAAGCAAGCTGAATACTTTCTAAGGCTCATGATACGTATCCTTTTCTACTGCTACTGTGGCTATTTAGATCCAAACCCTTCCCTTCCAGTAGAAATGAGAAGTTTAAGGGCAACAACCTTTTTGTTCAACCCTTCATCCCTAGACCAGACTCAGTAAGGGCTTTGAAAATAGTAGGTGTCCAATAATTGCTCATTTTTATCAAATTCAACACAATACACAAATACCCCAGGATTGGGCCAAACCAATCTGGCCCTGGGTAGCATTTTCCTTTACCCCATACTGGCTGACTCTCCCCACTCCTGCTAGATTTCTTTCCCATCCTATTAGGTAATGGGACCATTATTTGAGCAGTGAGCTCTTCATCCTAAAAAAGCTCCAATCAGGAGTACCAAGGGAAGCTAGGTTATCGAGAGCAGGTTATATAGGGCATGATGCTTTGGACTCCACAAATTCCCAAATCCATGTTTCCAAGTCTGTTTTTAATCTTCAGGCATTGTAGGCATCTCCTGGGGCTATGAGAAGAATGCTCTCATTTCAGGATAGAATACAGCCGAGAGCCAACTTGGCAAGGGCCAGAGGGATATAAATTCATAGCGACAACTTAAGGAACATGGTTTTAATAGAAACATACTTCTATTTCTTCTCCAATCACATGTCAACTGTCTGTTTGCATGGGGAGACCAGGCTAAAATAAGAGTTGTCAGAATTGGTAATTGAGGGGGCTCTGCTTTCCCCCCAAAGCTCCCCTGTCTTCCAGATGACAACTATGAGAGATCTCTTGGGTGGTTGGGGACTTTGTGAAGTCAGCATTTGAAAGCAGCCAGGGAAAATGTAGGTATGGTTTGCTTTACACCATGGGGTGCGATTCAGACAAAATTCATTCAAGAAAATGTTACAAGTCCCTGGAGTGAGTTAGGCACGTGCTAGGTGGCAAGGTTTCAAAGGTGGAAAAGACACCTCCTGGAGGACCGTGCTGTTCAGTGGAGAAGACAGATGTGTAAAGAGTGACCTTAAGCTGGGCGTGGTGGCGCACACTTGTAATCCCAGTACTTGGGAGGCTGAGACAGGAGGATCGCAGGTTCACGGCCAGCCTCAGCAACTTAGCGAGGCCCTCTGCAACTTAGTTAGACCCTGTTTCAAAATAAAAAATAAAATGGGGCTGGGGATGTAGCTCAGAGGTGAATGCCCCTAGGTTCAATCCCCAGTACTACAACAACAACAAAAAAAGAGTGACTTTACATGAGAAGTACTGTGTATGTCATGATAGACATCTTTGGGAATGGGATGGGGAGTGGAGAGAAGGCAACTTTACAGAGAAGCCTAGAAAGGATGAATAGGAGTTTTCTGGATGAGTACTCCAGGAAGAATGGAGTATTGGGGGGAATTAACATAATGCAGTTTGGTAGGGACCAAGATACTGTTTGCAGACATGGTAGGGAGGCAGGAGCTGCCCTTGAAGAATCAGGTGGAGGTTAGATCGTGTATGGCCTCAAAGTCCACACCAAGAAGCCCAGATTGTCCCCTCTGGCAACCACATGGGAAAGTCATGATCAGAGATGCCCAGTGAAACAGTCACTTTGGCTGCAGCACAGTGGGTGGAGAAGAGCAGGATGGAGGAGTAAAAAGACCAGAAATGAGGCTGAGATGCTAGTGTAGGCAGGAGGTGATAATGGCCTGAACCAGCATGGGGTGATGAGGTTGGAGAAACAGGAAGAGCAGGGATACAGCTAAGAGGCATCCTTCAGAGAGTGCTGTGATGTTGCCCTGCACTGAAGTCACTTACTGTCTACCAAAGACCATCCCAGGGGACCAGGACCTTACTGTGAGATGCTTTGGTAGAGAGACGCATACTCTCAGAGAGAAATGGATCCTTATATACATATAGAGTTTACTGTTTTCAGGGTTCCTTCATGTGCATTATCATATTTATAATTACAGGAGTGAGAGGCACACATTATTGCAATTTACAATTAGGTTTTTGTTTTTCTGATTATTATTATTATAGAATGCTTGAAGGATTTTTTAAAATTATTCAATTAGAGCTGCCCTGGTACTCAGATTGATGATTATGGTTAATATGTTGGTAAACCAGTTGCTTATAGCACAACATTAAGTGAAAAAGCAAAAATACAAGATTATATTTCAATACCAATTTTATAACAACAACAAAATAAATTTTTGAAGTGTTTGTTTTAGTTACAAAACTAGGGTTGAAATATAAAATGTTTGTGTTCTTTTTTCTGTTTTACCATTAGATTGTAAACATTTTCTATGTTAACAAATGAAATTTGCAAGCCTGGTTTTTCAATGCTGCATAGTATTCCAACATACAGGTATGCTATGATTTATTAATACTACTATCTACTATAGGTATCGCTGGACATTTATTTCCAGTTTTTGCTCTCATAAGTAATGTTTTTCTCTTTTTTAATCTTAAAAAATTTTTTTTGTAGTACTGGGGATTGAACTCAGGGGTGTTCTACCTCCAAGCTACACCCCCAGACCTATTCTTATTTTTATTGTGAAACAGGGTCTCACTAGGTTGAAGAGAGTCTCACTACTTGCTGAGGCTATCCTTGAACCTGTGATCCTCCTGTCTCAGCCTCCCAAGTACTGAGATTATAGGCATGCACCACCATGCCCGGCTGTAAGTAATTTCTAAATACCCTTTCTGGCCCATTTTTCCTTCTTGGATTTCTAGTATTTCCTTGGAATAAATTCCTAGAAGTGGAATTCCTGTGACAGTGGATATGCACATTTCAAAGACAAATTTGTTGCCAGATTGCTTCCTGGAATTGTTTATTTCAATTCACCACACCCATCTACACTGAATGAGCGAGTCTACATTACCCAACTTTATCAGTACTGATCATTATCTTTCAAAAAATTTTTGTCATTCTGATAGGTATAAAACTATATCTCATTATTGGGTCAATTTTTGTGTCCTTATCACCGGTGCCTTTGTATTCTCACTCTCATTTTATAGGTGCGGAAATTTTATAGATGTGGGTTAGTGACACACCCATACCATGAATGAAACAAATAACCCAGAGTAGACTGTAAGCCACCCGAGTGGGCTCCTTGGCCAGTGCTCTTCCCTCTACCTGATATGCTCAGAGAAGCTCCAGTTTCTCCAAGTAAACAACTTCGGGCTTGTTCTCTCTTTTTCCTTTCATTGGGGTTGCACCCACAGGAGCACACTGCCTGGGACCCAAGGCAAAGGGACGCCCTTCCTCCTTCATCAGAGGACCAGGCATGGGGACAGCTCAGGCTGTGCTCTGGATGGGCACCACAGGTATGCCATATGCTTGAGTCCTCTTCATGGAGCCCTTGGATGGAAAACCGAAGCCTGTGTTCTTTCTCCAGTGAGTGCCTGGCTTGTCAGTCCTATCCTGAAAACCCTATCATGCCCCTCTCTTGGTCCAGACCCTACAGACTGGCATTCGATGCCCTGAGAACCTGGCTGGCCCGGCCCACTCCACCCTCGGGTTCATGCCCCACACTCATGCCAGCATCATTGGCTTCTGTGTGCTGGTCTCCCCAGAATGTGCCCACTCCTAGTCCTTCAGGCCTCAGCTTCAAAATCATCTTCTCTGAGCAGCTACCTGCCTTTTCGGTGCTACCACAGCTGTCTGAGCTTGCCCCAGCTGAAGTCCTCCCCTGGGTTGGGCTGGCTGTTTAGACATCTGCCTCCCTTCCTTTCCTCCTCTCCCCCAAGCTGAGCACCTGTACAGGCCTCGGCAGGGACCCAGCACACCCTCAAGTCACAGAGACCAAAGGTGTGTTGCAGGTCCTGCAGAGGACCTCTAGGATTCCATTTGGGCTTGGTCGGATTCCCTCACCATCCTTCGAAGGGCCGCAATGAACCAGGTGCTGTCAGGCACAAGTGATGTAACAGTCAACCCCCCCCCCATTCTGCAGGGAGTTTCTCCCAGCTGACATGTTGGTGGTCACCAGCTCTGTCTCTTTGGGGGTTCCTCAGTAGAACTGAGTAGTTCAAGATTTCACCCCTCCCATAGAGGCAGCTTGCATTCAAGACAGGTCAGCGGGAGCCTCAACTCCCTTGCTTCAATTTGGGATACCTGTGAAAGGCTATCCCCAGTTCCAGAATTTTCTAGAGGACCAGCTGAGTCCCTTGTGGCCACTGCATTGCAGATGGACTTCTCTATCTGTTCAATCCCATTTCTTCCACCCTCCCATAGGGGTCAATCCCAAAGATCCTCCCCCATAAACTTCATGTATATAAATTTCCAGCCTGTATGGACGGCAAGGAAAACAGGCATGGTATTTGTTCTCATGGAGCTTTGGCTTTATCCATCAGACCTGCCTTTGTTTCTCCCCAAAGATAAAGAGTATCCAGACCAGGACAGCTTGTGCTCCTGGTGACACTGACATGTTTCAAGAGCAAGACCCCTGCAGCCACACGGCTCCCCACAGCCATCAACGAAGAAAGAGCAGGGCTGACCTGCCGGTTGCAATCGATCATACCGTTCCATGAGCCTGGCGCTGAGTGTCCTCTGTGTTCCAGGTCCCTGTGCTGGTGTCAGGGACGGGGGTGGAGCTCTTGACTTCTAAGACTATTTTCTGGAGAGGAAGATAGACATGCTACCAGACGACTGGGGATAAGTGAAGAGCTGTGAAGTGCTGTGGGATCTCGGAGGAGATGGTTAGCACACCACGTACAGGGCCGAGGAAAGATCCGTAGAGACACAGAAGGAAAATGGAGCGAGGGTGGAGTGGATGGGAAAGGGAAAGGACATGTATTTCAGACTGAAGAAATGTACGTGTAAAAGCACAAATAGGGCTGAATGAAGAAGCACATTCATATTCATTACTTCACTTGAGCTCAGCGATGACCCAGTGAGGTTGTCTGCAGAGGTCTTCTTCCTCATCTTATTGTTAGAGAAACCGAGGCCCTGGGAGGAGCAGCTGTGTGTGTGCAGGAAGGGGGTCAAACCTGTGTCTTCTGACACCAGATCGATGGCTCAGTACACTGCACCGTCAACGTTGTGCCCAGTGAGGACTAAAAGGAGCACGATATCAAGGCTCGACTCTTGCAGAATTTGCATTGAGGTTAAAAAAATCAACCCTGTCAAAGAATAAATCCTGGAAGAAAAGCCCTTGCAAATGCCCAGGGATCTCAGCAGAGGTATGCCCCAGAGAACTGTCCTGAATTCTGTTTAATATTTGGTACCAGTGATTTGGACAAAGATATATAAAATCTGCTTATCGCATCTGTGGTTGACACACAGCTGGGAGGGATAGAAAATATGATTGATGACAAAATCAAACTTCTAAATGATCTCAGTTGGCTGGAATCATGAGCCAAATCCTGCAAGATGAAGTGCAGCAGGGGTCCCCGCGAAGGCCGGCAAACAATCAATTGTGCGAGAATAGGAGAGGGCCGCCTGGCCTGGCCCCCGGCCATAGAAGAGATCTCGGGACCCCACCAGGCTCCAGTCTAACTTGCACCAAGCATTTAAGTTAAGAGCATAACAAACTCGTCTCACTAACACTCCGAGTTTGTGTGAAGATTATACTTATAGTTGTGGCTCACATTTAATGGGACAGTTTATGAAATGCTTCGGAGGTGATTTAATGGGACATTTTGTGAATCCCATTAGGGATGGTGTAATGGTGGAGGGATGGTAGCTCTGGATAAAGGAGGAAATTACTTATGCATTTCTTCCTCTGGGCGATGTTCCCTGTGCACCTACTGTGTGCCAGGCCTGTGCCAGGCTTAGGACGGTGTGGTACATCAGTCCAGGCAGCACAGAGAACTTGCAGAGGACTCGGAGTTAAGTTCTGCCACTCGTCAGTCATGTGACTCTGGAAAGCCATGGGGGGCTTACTCGACTGTGGTTTCCTTGTTTATAAAATGGACGCAAGCCGGGCCTGGTAGCACATGTTTGTCATCCCAGTACTTGGGAGGCTAAGACAGGAGAATCACAGGTTCGCGGTCAGCCTCAGCTACTTAATGAGGCCCTCCACAACTTAGTGAGACCCTGTTTCAAAATAAATAATAAAAAATAAGGCTGGGGGTACAGCTCAGAGGTAAAATGCCCCTGGGTTCAATCCTCAGTACTGCAAAAAATTAAAAAAAAAAGTGGACATGATCATCGCAATCTCATAGAGCCTTGTGACTCATGAATGAGATCATGTACGTAAAATGATGAGCACGGGGCTTGGCCTGAAGCTGGTATTAAAAATGGTGCTTGCTGTTACTCTCCAGGCAAATATGGAGACGAGTATAAATAGGCAGCAGGATCCAAAGTCTCAGGGACCTTGAGGGTCAGGCCTCAGTTGTCACATGAGTATTTGGACAGGATGATTTTTCTGTCTGTGATCTCCCCCCGTCCCGTGTGTGTGTGTGTGTATGTGTGTGTGTGTGTGTGTGTGTGTGTGTGTGTGTGTGTGTGAAAAACTCCATGCTCAAGAAAGGACCCAGTCTTAGAATGCCTGGAGCATGAATCAGATAGTCACTCACTTACCAGAATGGCACAATACAATGAAGTAGCCCCAGTACCTGTATTAGGGCCAAAAGTCAAAGCAAGAAAAACATGGACCAATTTTGGGCTGGGGTCCTCCGAATCACCTAACTTCAGGTCTTCGGGCCTCTGGGTCTCAGTTTCTTGATCTGAAAAATAAGAGGGTTAGACCAGATTAGAGGTTCTCAAATATGTATATATGTACAGGGGCTGGCCTTTGTTGAAGTCCAATCTATGACGTCCTGCTCAGATAAATTCCTGACTCTTCCATGTTGGGCTACCAGGGAGATGAATCGCTCGTTTAGTCACGAAGGTAACAACGCTGGCTGATCCTTTCCTGCCGTCCTCACCAGCCAGCCTCTGGGGCATTAGTGATTTGTCTTTTCCATTCTTGGGGAAGAAAGGGGGAAAGCTTCTGGAGGTGTGGTGAATCTGAGATCTCATCCATGTCCCTGAGTACGCCCAAAACATTACGAATTGCAGTCGTGAGTGTTTCTTTTCCATTTTCATCTACAAATTCGTTTGAAATTTGACTTTGGGCAACAGCATTGATAATGAAGTGACGAACAAATCAGAGACATGGGCTCACTCACTCTGCACCGCAGCATTGCGTACCTGCTCTCAAAACCAAACACTTCTGTGAAAGGAAAGATGATCTCCCCCACAAATCATAAAATAAAATCTTACATTGTGTGTTTTTTAATTTTAAAATATAAGACATATTCTTTAAAACAATGGTGCAAGATGTCCAACCTTCTTTCCCTGGAAACATTATTTTGTCTTTGTGAGATTATGTCTTTCTTTTTGGAGGGGGAAGGTATTAAGATTCCCTTTCGCTTATGAAATGATTATGACAATTGACAGCCGGTGCTTTTATTATTTGTTTTTTACAAACAGAAAATAAAATGGCTGGCTTAAGCCCTAACCTATTAGTAAGTTTATTATTTTTTAAATTATATGACTTGGGATAAAGTGATAAAATATTAACAGCTTTAGGATTACTCTCTCTTTAAAAACAACTCCCATAGTCCATGAAAGACAAAAAAGCCATAAAGCAAATTTAGAAACAGTTTATGAATTATACTCCCAAAGCAAGGAGGCAGATTCATGTGGTTTGGGGAACCAGTCTCAGTTCTCCATTAGAGTCCCATGTTGAACTGAACTCTGTTTAGCAACAGGCCAGGTAGAGTATGGGGGATACAGAAGGACAATCCCTGCCCCAGGTCCCTTGGCACCAGACATAGAGGGCAAGATGGTTTGCTATTTGGACAAAACATTGGTGCCACTACCTATTAATTATTGATCAATATGCAAACACTTGGCTCAGCACTTGGGCACTTAGGGTTCTTATTTTAACTTGCTGTTAGAACCTTATTCATCTTCCTCTTCAGGCTTTCTTGGGTCCTTAGACACAAGAACTTCTTTGCCATACTGGAGAAATATATGGAGCCCTTCTGGGGAAAAAAAGGGGCTTAAAATCATTAAATAAAATACATAGTTTATGGAGGAAAACAATTACATTGACTATGATTATTGAAATAATAGAAACAATGATAAGGTTATTACTCTGCTTCTTTAATAACATGTTGCTACAGTTTGGATCTTGAATGTCTCTCAAAGGCCCATGTATTGAAAGTTTGGTCTCTGGAGTGGCGCTATTGGGAGGAACCTTAGGAGGTGGGACCTAGTGGACGGAAGTTAGGTCATTGGGGGGTGTGCTCTTAAAGGGAACCTCAGCTCCCTCTTTCTCTCTCTTTGCTTCCCAGCCACCATGAGGTGAACAGACCTTCTCTGTTACCCTCTCCCGCCATGATGTACTGTGTTGCCACAGGCCCAAAGCAACAAGGCCAAGAGACCACAGGCTAAAACCCCTGACATGATGAGCCAAAGTAAACTTTTCTCTTTGTAACTTGATCACGTCAGGTATTTTGTCGCAGCAATGAGAAGCTGACTAATACACACTTAAAAGAACAAGATCTAGCATCAGGTCTTATACTATTAGAATTTTGAAGTTGTGATGCATACAAATGCTTTTCTAAGATATCTTCCACAAAGGGAGGGAACATGTTCTAGAAATATCTGTGATTTCTCCTGGCACAGAGTCAAGGTACTACCAATACTACTGTGATTTTTTTGTCTGCATTAGTGCTTGAAGGAAATGCTAGATATGAGTTAGAGGTCAGTGACAATTTTATTTTGAGTTCCTCATCCTTAAATTCTATCCACTGAGCTCTTCAGGGATCCATGCACCCTGTTTCAAAAACCCTTAATAGTCAAATTTATGCTAGTCTTTCTAAATATTCCTGAAGCTTTCTTCAGGAATTTCCTGTTGCTTCCTCCTCCTCCTCCTCCTCCTCC